>DWME01005193.1:0-15243 GCA_018244795.1 Parelbella ahira ahira | reverse complement strand
ACTGTCGTAATTTTTCAAAATCGGACGATTATTAATTTATATGTCTGCAATGTCATAATGACCTTTAATTTCGTAACTTTTGCTAATTAATTATCAATAAAATCTAGCCTTGTCATAGTCATTTGTAATTCCGTAAATATTTATTTTTTATTGCCACAACGTATAAATTGATGTATATATTCTGTAATTTAAAATTGCTAGTGACAATTTATTTTATTATTTCTGTGATTTCGGTGAAAGTTTGTAAAAATGTCTACATCTGTATATCCTAACAAATTCCCATTATAGAGTAACAAATAATGCAGATACAAAAAAGAATAGATAAGTTCTCAACATTCCTGCCTACAAACTATAACAAAAATCTTGTCTTTTCATGACAAGTTTTTCAATAGTAATGTCCACGAAGTAGAGAAAAAAATGGCATTGATTCTGTCGGCAAAGATAAAGTACCGATTTATGTATGTTAAAAATTATAATTATGTCAAAGTACGAACCTAATAATAGTACCAACTTAATCCCACAAAACAATCGTCGATATGTCAATATGATAAAATATAAATGCACTACTTTGTAAAATTGTAAAATCTGTTATAGCATCTTCTTCACGAGTTAAGAAGGTTCATAGTAAAAATGGTAGATGAACGCCATCTATGACCGAGCCGGCTATACTTTATTATGCGAAGATAAGCACAGATGTCGTTAATTCATTATAACCTTTACACGTTAATTGAAAGCGCTTAACTAATTCACGTTGTCTGAACACATTATCTTTCATCGAAAGAACAGAGATATATTTTATTCAAACACAACTCTTTTCTGTGATTTTAAATGAATGTTGCATCCCTATGCCGGAAGTAAATCTTTTCAATGCAATAACACGACAAAATTTCTCTGGGTGCCTTCTAAAATAATTTACGTTATCGATTTAATTTATAATTTTAAGCGCTATTACAGCTTATCTATCAGGATATTTGTTGATACTGTCTTGATTCTACATGAATGCACCCGCTGCCTAACTTACACCTGAAAAGTACAATTTTTGTTATTACGTCTCTAACATTAATCTCCCATACCAGTACACAGCCAAAGAAAAAATATTGTTTTTTTCCTTCTACAATTTTTTTTTAATTTTATGTTTATAACAGAGCGTTTCATTCCTTCGTTTATAGCTTATTATTATATGTATAAATCGAATATAATTCTGAATATTATAATAACATAAAATAATCACATTTATTCAACGATATGGCAATTAATACTTTTATCAGTAAACAATATTTTTAGTGTTGGATTAATACATACTCGATAGATGTTAGATCATTTTTCATTTTTTAAGTTATGTTTTATTCAAGTCTACGAAAATAAAAACTATTAACATGAATAATTATGCAATGTGATACTTTAGCGTATCTACTGGTCAGTTATGTTATTCTGTAGTGTGTGCATGATTAATTATAGGAATAACAGTTTTCTTTCATATAGCAGGAACTTTTACAACTGATTGATTGTATTTTATTATTGTATTAAAGCTACGTCATTTTTAAGACAATTCATAACGCTTGTGTTCGATTTCAAATGGTGTTATACATAATATATGGAGTGACACACGATTTGTCTAAAATAAATGTTACGAACTGCGACAAACCTCAATTATGACCATGGATACATTTAAACTTAAATATCAAAACACTAATCATATGATATAGACAATAACATTGGCCGTCTGTCATAGACAATAACGTTGTCATCTGTCATACCTAAATAACGTTCCAATATACACAAATCGAGTATGTATTGTTCGAAGTTATAATTTATAATATACGAGTATAAACAAATTAACTGCCTGGTTAAATCGTTAATATACAAGGTAATATTGTATCACACCAACTTATTTATTGTTTCCAATATCATAATGCGATGCATTTGATGTAATAAATGACTTACAATTATTTTGTCTTTTATTTCTGTGTTACTCATTTTACCCAAAAAGCTGTGCTCTGTGACACCCATCCTGCATGCTTAGCGTGGGGATTGTGAGCAAATCCTTGTAAGGAGATCTCTATCCAGCTATGGACTTAGGCTGATGGTAATTGTGACGATGACCCATATTTTTATTCATTCTTTATTGTAAAACAATAGTTACACTAAGTTCAATGTTTTATATTAGTATTTAGACCAATTTAACGGTTATTGTTAAATATCTTCAATATTAATGTATCCAATATTCAGTATTCACGCCTGATATACCTAGTGTACCTACTTTAAGCTACGTATACTCTTATATACATATATCCACCACCCATCCATCTTTCCACCTACGCAGATACGAACTAACGATGTGTCGTTCGTTATTTACTAACAAAATAGCTAAACGCATCTGGACGTCATAACTGGTCGGCGTGGCCGTGTTTTCACACGATCCCTTACAACCGGTTGCAAGCGCAAATAGAAAAATAATAGCAGTGGCCAGCCACCCTCCACGCGGCCCTGGCCCTGGGTTCCTTAGCTATGACTACCACGTAGTACATCTTTACGAATTTTATCTGTGTGCATAAGTCGAAAACAAATACCGTTGGTGTTACCGCAATAATTAAATGCTTGCTTCGATGGTTCGGACATGTTGAAAGAATGCCTGATGAAATAATGAAGCAGCTATATAATGCGGTCGGACGTAGGTGCCGAGGGAGACCAAGGTCCACCTATAATGTCTAAACAGGTCAAGTTCTGACTGATGGGGGAGTTAGAAGTTAGTCAGATAGTTGGTTAGCTAGAAGAGCATGATGGATGCAGTAGAAGCACTGCAAATCTGCAAAGATAGAAATATTTGGCACTTTGTGCTCTCTGCCTACCCCGTGAGAGACCTGTCCTTAACATATGTATGTAATTAAAGCAAAATAACCATCAGACAATACAATGGCTCGGCTATATGCGAATGTTTAGATTTTGTTTAAATATGAACAAAAAATTGCCTGCTTTGTTGGTCTAGCGGTTGAAAACCGACTGCCGATCGAAATTTACTGGGTTTGATACCCAGGTCGGACACTATAGAGTTCTTACAGTTCTTAGTAGAGATTTCTAATCGTGGCTTAACTCTGGATTTATGCCCAATGTACGGCAACAGAGTTGCCTCCCCTCCATGGTTCGACATCCCATCACAGATTAAACATAGGAGTGTACGACATTTATCTGCCTAACTCTTCGGGAATACAGGCGTGATGTTATAAAATCGACTGTTAGATAACTGAATACAATATTAGTGGAATGGTGGTGAAGGAACCCTAACTAACTAGTTACGTCCGCGATAGTGGACACACGGCGATCGATGCAACGAGATGAGCAAAAATAGTGCATTTATAAAGGTCTATGTATATTCCAAGCGATAAGATTATACGAATTACGATCTATGTTAATTAAATAGAAATTAAATAGAAAAATCATGCTCTTCTTTGAAACGAATATAGTCTGTCAAACAGTTAAAGGTATTTCTGAAGAGCATACTAGAGGTAGTAATAGAAAGTAGGGGCTATTTCTACACAATATGTGTCGATTGCGCCTGTTACTTATTATTGTAATTTTTTTTATGATCTGTACTCTTTCATGACTTAAGTTCTTGTCTACATCGGCTTTTTTAACGTTCCACTATTGAACACAGGTCTTTTCACAGGATGAACATGGTAAGATAGATACCACGCTTATCGGTTGTGTATTGACAAACTTTTCACGCTATAGAAAACATCATGGAAAATTATAAGTTGCGCAGATTTCTTCGCGATGTTTTCCTTCACTGTTACAAGTGATATTTAATTTTTAAACGCCCTTTCACTCTAGACAAAGAGGTGTGGGTTCGGGCTTGATCCCGAACTGTCAGAGTAGCTGCAGTCTAAAGTAATAAGCCATCAAACTGTATATTATAAAAATTTATATTCTAAAAGTATTTTTAAAATGTTATAGTGTAGCTAATGGGGGCGCCGTCATCGTGGGGGGCAGTTCTGTAAGGTAAGGAGTGTTTGGCGCTCGGTACTCTCTGACTTTACGTTTAGGGCCCTAGCATGAAAATATATTAACGATAATATAGTGTGCACTGTGCCACATACGTAACATAGATGATACGAATGTTTACAAATAAGGCAGCCTCACCGCAAGTTTATTGAACTCTTGTATTTTTTCTGCCCGCCATTTTTTATTTTCATCTCCGCCGGTGCAACGCATTGACACAATGCATCCATTAATTTAATAAATACGTTGAATTCCTTCAATTATAATCAATAACCGTAGTTTTTACTGCTTTTAGATGGAGCCGGTGCCGCAATGTTAAAGTTACTTTGTTGAAATATTTTTCGTTTTAATTCACAGTTTTTTTTAAAGAATTCGCTAACCATTTAATTGTTTTTTAAATAGCAATACCCTGTCAAGTATCGTTATACGTTAACGTTTTGAATAGTGTTTCTCAAAGTGACCGACAGTTCGCTTAAGGATCGCTCGACGTTACTGAGGGATAGAAAACCGAAAAATTAGGCTGCGAAGTGCAGTAAAGGAACAAGGAAGAAGCTATATTATTGTATTATAACATTTCAATGGGTGATTAGTATAAAATTTTTAACTTTTCGAAAATCCGAAATTCCGAAAGCGCATCCGCGCTTCGCTTCGCGCTAAAATTCGATATTTCATGTTATTCTTACAATAATTAAAATTGAATTGTTAAATACATTATTGACTTTGATATGTGAGGGTGATCAGAATGATATGACACTTGTTCTCTGCTTCGTCTAGTTTCGGACCTCACCCAGGTGATGATTTCCAGCCATTGCAAGAGAACTAGTCTACCAAATACACACATAAGTTTAGCCGCTACGTAATGTGATCATCGACATAAAAATTATAATGGTCATAAGCATCGTACTGTCTCTCTACAACTATAAATATGATGGATGTAAGGTAGATTTGAAAGACCAGAGACAATTAAGTAGGGAGCACATTAGTGGGCAAACACATGATAAGTGCTGCATAAGTCCAGTGTCTGTTCCCATTAAGTCCACCCTAGTGTAACCATGGACACAGATCACCCACACCTCAGAGGTTCTTAGCAAAAATAGATATAGGTACACTATATATTATCAGGTGAATGAAATTATTGAATGAACGGTAGAAATGTAGGAATGGATGAACGAATAAAGGCAATAAATTTTATGATTCATGGGAGGTCATTAATGATAAATAGTATGTAGCAGGTAATAGCAGATTAGCGTTAAAACTTGATTTTGTAAAAGACAATTTCTTGACATAACGTAAGGTAACATCCCGTCTGTAATCCCCGAAGAGGTAGGCAGAGGAGTGTAATACACTCCCGCGTTGCTTCAAAGTACAATAAGTAAACTCTGAATGGCAAATGTAATACGATAAAATAATTAGTTCAAGTTACTCAAATGTATTTTAAGCTCTCTGACTTCTCTATCCATAAATAGCTCTGTGGCGTAACGAACTTTTAACGACCCCAAAGGTCGCTGTGGTCTATTAATTAATTAAACTTTGAAAATGTCAGAGGCGATAGACTGCCGGTCTGCCGTTACGGTGACCTTTTTGATGTCACTGTACCTGTAGCTTGTTCAGCCAGTCCATTTACACCATATACATTGTTTACCGTCACCTGCACACAAAGTTTCTGAATTTTCTAGACGTATTGGCGACAGTGGCCACTTACCGCCATATTCTATGCTACACTATTCATAAAAGCAATAAAGAAAGGTGTAACAGATAGCAATAGACTTATACCTACAATTAGAATAGCAATGCACTGTTGAGTGCGTATTACGCACTTTAAAAAAATCATATCAAAAATAATGTTACATAGATATGCATGACGGAAAGAGATGTGTTGAAAAGCTTTTAAAGTATCGTTAAACTTTTTTTTTATATGAGAAGTGAAAACGATAAATTTAGTATTAATTTTTTTTTATCTATTCATTGTTGCTTTACCCATAATTAAGTACAGCAAGGTGCGGAATGAATGCTTAAAATCATTACCTACCAGATAAAGCAGGATGCCAGTGAGAATATGTCGAGTCATTGCAGTAATAAAAATGTTAAAATATAATTAATATCCAATTTAAGTGTACTCTTGATACTACATACTACTTACAGAATGAGATGTTTCAATTTCTCCGTTTAGCATAATTACTTAATATGTTGTGTATAATTTTAATTGACATAGACGCACTGAATGGCAAAATATTCAAAATTATTCCTAGTACTGGATCGTCTTGAAACCACTAAACATAATTTTAAAAAATTGTTGAAAAAGTATTAAGTTTCTATTAGTATAAAAAAGTTTATATGAGTGTGTATATTTAAACAAACTAAACCCATAACGTAAACTAACTAGAATATTGCTAAGAAAAACTATGTCTTCAGTGCCATCGAGCCAAGCGCTAGCGCAGACCTAGGTTTACCTAATCCAGTCTAAACAGCATAGGTATCTGAACTGCATGACCGATGTCAATGAATCCCACTCATTTTATCTCTAACGGCCGAGTCGCTAACTCAAAACTAATACGCAAAACCTTTTACTCATTGCAACGTTAGAAAAACCCTATTGGCGAACCTTCACGTCTACGTTAAGTTAACTTTGTGACTCGCCAGAGAAACTCGAGTCGTTAAGCGCAAAAAGCGATGGCTCGCGCGTTTGCGTTCAGTTTTAAAGGGTTGGTTAGTGGGAACGTGGCCGAGAACCCGTCACGGGTAACAACTTAGGACTTGGAGAGTGCAACGCACCGCTCATGTAGTCCTACAACCGGTTTCTAATCGGCGCATTTCGCTGCGCCCGATCGGTTCGCCGCCGAGAAAAAGTTAGAATAAGTGCATTGAAAACGACGAAGATATTCCTCGAAGAGAGGCGAGCTCGTGAGAAACGTATCGGGAGCGACTCAGTAATATATTGTGGTTAAATACTTGATGACGTTGGAAAGAATGAAGTGAAAATAAACTTAGATATCGAGGTTCATTAATCTCTATGCTTTGATGCACGTCCGATCCGCTGGTAGTTAAAGTGACAATGTGTAACTAACAATTTGTAAATGCCCCCGTAGGCCTGTACAAAATGGATTATTTTAGTTCAGTTTTATTAACATAGACGGCAGTTTTTAAGTTGAAGAACACAAAAATCATTAAATTCAATATTTAAAGTTTATTTAACTGTCAACTGTGGCTAGTATATAAAAATATTTCTTTGTAAAACGATTAATAATAATTTACATTTGGAAGAAGTATCTGACAAGACGATAAATCATATCAGATATTATTTACCAATTAAACCCAAAGTAATTCTAAATAAACTTTTAATTTGATGATTTTCATATAAAATTACATATACATAAGTAATCATTATCATTAACCTTTTTATCGTTCCATTATTAGACAGTGGTTCTCACTCCGAGCAAGAAGTGTCAACACCAGTCTGCCCGGCAGGCCGAATGCAGATTGGCAAACTTCACGTACCCCAGAAAACTCTATTCTCCATACACTCCGTGACAGTACACTCCCACATTCCTCCATTTACGTTAACGTCTCACAATTAAACTAGGGCCTATTGCAATGCACCGGACATAAATGCAGACTCCAAGACACCACTAAGAATTTCAATGTAGAAAAACTCAAACAGGTTAGACAGCTAGCAGATTTTCTATATCTGACCATTAGAATCTGTAACTAGCACTCGAAGTAATTTTAATTATTTATTTAGTTATATGGGAACTTTGTTGGAAGCATGTAAGTACTATAATAGATCCGAGTACAGCAATAAAATATAAGATAATGATGGTTTTTGGTGATTATTGGTAATTGGTTGCTACACTGTAAAGATTAAAAAAAACGACATAACACATTATAATAATGACAAACGGGAAAATGAGAACATCGGAACCTTGCTCAAGTACCTTCAAGTAAAGCCCCTGTGTCTAATACAAAAAATGTTATATCAATTACTTTGCGTTTGGTTCCCATCTCGCTTGATGAATGAGGTGCGGCCTAGGGTATAAAACGTGGGTCTAGACAGTGTTCATTCTTGTTTCGACTAATTCCGAGTTGTACGTATCAGAAGACGTGGGCATTCGGCATTAAGTCTCTTGCCCATCGTATGTAATCTGTTATACATACCTATTATGCAACCTCAATACGATCAGCCTTTAGTTGATTATCAGGTATCACCTGTCTTCTCTCATGTTCCCGGTGATTCGAATTATATTCCTTTATTCCTCTAAATTCCTTTTGGAATAATCTTTCCTTATATTAGGTTGGTCAAAATGGTTTTGACAGTTGGCTTCATCGTAATTCCTATCATTCCATCTCAGTGTTAGAGGTGAATTAAGGTCCCACATATAATATTTATAAACACGTTTATCTAGTAAATCGTAAAGTTCGTTGACTTGAAAAAAAAAGATAAAACCGTGCCTTTATGGTTAGTTCATCCTAATCATTTCTTATTAAACCCTTACATGGGAATCTGTCATCCTACAACAGGTTTCGCAATAAAAAATATATACTAGACATTTGCATGTATTTTTCTTATTCGTCGAGTAATTCTCATGGAAAATAGCTGGACGTATTAGAATGTCTTTTTTTAGTAGTTGCGCACTGTTGAGATGTGGCAACACCGCGGTATAGCATTACTGTGGACAGATTAAAAAGTTTTTGCGGGAATTTCGCGCGACCAATAATAAGCAATTATTTACACACCAGCTCGAGAACGATACAATAAGTATATTATCATTTAATTACTACGCATGTATATATAGCAGCTTAGGAACTTCTTAAGCTTTTAAAGAGGAATCACTATATGTGTGTCGCGAAAGAGTATAATTTGAAATCTCGGATCTAAACAGGCTTTTGATTTGATTCACCTATAAGTAAATAAAACAAGAAAGTGCCTCCTGAGTGTCTCACCAAACACAGCTGAAACAGGGTCTCGAAGCATGAAATACGCTAAAAGAAGTTTATCTCCTTCGGGGGTTAAATAGGCTATGTAAGTTTTCATGAAAATTCGTTATTATCGCAAAATTCTGAAGAAAAGAGCTTAATATAAAAATAGCGAAAAATGCTGAAAAAATATATAAAGTAAGAAAATAGAAGCATCACGTTGAATTTATTATCTTTACGGCTAGAGAGCTTTCCATACTTCATTCCTGAAAACGTAATAATGTTATTTGCAAATGATAGAGCTGCTGACTTATGCAACCATAACAATGAAATGCAACTCATGAAATTGTTAATAACACCATAGTTACGAATTGTAAGTACCAATGTATTTGATTAGTACTGTGGAATATTATCAAGGTAAATGAGAAAAACCCAAAAGTCAGACCATACACAGGTGAAATATTTCAAAGAACGAATGTTCCTTTTAAGTACTATGCGACGCTGTTAAGGTAATACAGAAAAGATAATTAATCAGACCGTACTCGGATAAAATCTTTCCCATTACGAATTTATCGTTAAAACACTATTAGGTTAAAGAACAAAACGATCTAAAATCAAACCATACTTAGGTAAAATCTTACCTAACGAATGTCCCCTATAAGCAAACGAGAACTGTCCGTTCGTTTATCCGATCAACCGCTTCCTACGGGCGGGTACGCAATTAGTTAATGTAATTACCTTGTAATGTTATTGGGCGTATCTTGTAATTGCACGCTGGAAAGTAAATTATAAGGAACGTTCAGGTAACTTGTAAAGAGATCATTTCTCTAGAGATACGTGTTCGTATGTATATATATTTGATTGGGCATGACCGCTACTTCTTGCGCGTTTTAAGAATGATTGGATTCGATTTGAGAAGTGTACTCTTTGATTGAGTCATTTGTTGGAAACTGTTTTCAAATTTTTATTTAGAATAAAAGAAACACATAGAATACAAAACTCAATAAATATGTATTGACAACGTCTCGTGGTTAAATTCTAAACCAGGATTATATATGTAGAGGGAGCCATAGAATCATATAAAAACGAATTCGCAAATATTCAGTTATTTGAACCTGAACTACAGGTGTTTATTAGGTATTGAATCGAACTCTAAACCTGTGGCGCAGCAGAGCAGTATTGTGACTAATCGAATCTTCTATAGAAATTCTTCACAATACCGGAGAGTATACTCTTCAATAATTCCTTGCATGTAATTATCGTTGCGACGTATGTATAACTTTTAAGATGAACACCCTTGTTGTTAGTAAAAAACACTTAGTAAAAGATGACATTCCTAGGAGTCAATGAAGCGGGGATCATTAATTTAAAAAATATTATTGGTTTTACGACACCGTTGATAACTAAACGACGGATCAACAAACCGGATCGGGCGTAAGGGCGCGTTCACACACAGCGTTTTGATGCTACACGTTGGAATAAAAAAAGTAGGTACTTGGTTACTTGGCTTAACTTGTAAGCACCGCAGTACCTACAGTTATTACGTCTATTATTACGTAATATCACGATGCAAGCCTATTTTCTTGTAACATCTAAAATTTATTACGTCAGAACATTAGTTAAATCAATGATGCAGATATACGAGTAGGTACCTTATCTATTATTTATCATCCTCTTATTCCGAAATTCTAAACTGTTTCCAAAGGATTAAATTACTCGTCTAATTAATGTAACAGTAAATAACTATAATTTGATTGACCGCATGTCTGACCACTTAGATCGTATGAAGAAACGTTTGATTATGTTGGTAATGTTTAGGACTATGTATATAAATAGTTGGCTAGACTATACCTATATATAATAATTTTGCTTTATTTACCTTGGAAGCAATTAACGCGATGTAAGCGTAGAATAGATTACATATGGTTGTCCTAAATCCAATAAGAATATAGAATTTTTCGAGAATATTCTCTTTTGTTGTAAGATGACCAGACGTAATATCGACCGAAAACGTGAAACTTCATTTACGGCTGATGCTCAAATGG
Source organism: Parelbella ahira ahira (assembly GCA_018244795.1). Taxonomy (NCBI): domain Eukaryota; kingdom Metazoa; phylum Arthropoda; class Insecta; order Lepidoptera; family Hesperiidae; genus Parelbella; species Parelbella ahira. Next base: position 4,291 of record DWME01005193.1, on the reverse strand, counting down.
GCTTGAAAACTAGTTCGTCCAAATAAAGTGCACTTCCCGAACCTCTTCTCTACCTATTTTGAAGAACATTATGTACGGTGAAAGTTTGAAAAGAGGTTGGAGAGGTATTGTTTGTACAAGATATTGATTTGTGGCGTCAAATCGTTGCATATGGAAGATGGCCGCCAGCTATGCGCAGTGGCAGTGGTCAGTGCCGCACTTTCGCCGAACGAGGCATTTCTCCTCAAGGACACACAACCTGTTCCTACTGGATCCGAACCCGCATGTGTTCTATACATGCGCACTCGTACTGGTGGGCTCGGTAGCGCGGCTGATGGGGGAATTTATGAAATTATCATTAAAAGTTAATTTCATGTAATAAATTAGTTGCAGGATTAAAACTGAGCATATCATTAGCTGCCGTTTTCATGGCCTTCATCATTATTACTTTCATTTAGCGTAACTGTATGTATTTATTATAACGTAAGATTTGTAATTATACGGTGACAAGTGGTCTATTTAACACAATAATTGCGTTGCCCGTTCCCTGGGAGTTTCTGTGGAATCATAGGAATCAGAACCAACTGCCTTCCGAAAGGAAGTTTAAAAAACGAAAGCAAAAAAGAATAAAAAAACCGTCCATTGTCCGCACTAATATTAACTGATCAAACTCAATTTTACCACGATAAATCCAAAGCCAGTGGTTTTCAATGTATACGAAATGTTGAACAATGATAAATTTGTCTGTTCTGTATTTGAAGGTTTGCTCCTCCTGTCATACACAATCCATGAAATCCTGGTGCGACTCTGCATGTACGAAATTTGTGCAAGTAGTAGGCCAGGTACAGCTCAAGAACTACCTCAATACGACATCAATTGTGAAATATAATCGTAATCCTTCTTATTAAGAGAAATTTCGTATCTTACAATGGAAGAAAAGATTGGACAATAGTGATTTAAAATTATACAGGTTGTGTAAAATTTGTATGTCTTAAAATGACTTAAAATCATAGTATAAGAGACATCAACGCGGTATCAAGCGAATAGATGGAATATTCGACACGCTAAATTAAACGCTTTCTTACATTTTGATTAGCTATAATATCTTTGACGCTATTAAATCATTAAATCACATACTTATTTCTTCAACTAAAATGAACGAAAAAATTTTTGAATGTGTATTTTTTTAAATAGCGGAATAAAAACCAAGTCGTAATTGCCGAAGACAATACAACTCCTCACGCAACCGCGTACCAAATTCATAGAACATTCCAGATCATAAATCGCATTTTAGCAATCGTTCCTTGAAAATTTCCTATTGTCAAATAGAATCGTCGCCGAGGTGTCGAATAAATCAGTATGGCGTCGTATAAATCGAGCCATCACGTTTTCAACGCAATCTACCTGGTCCCAACCGTCGCGAACGTAAGAACTACCACCGACTTCAATGTACTAAGAACTCACCTTGCTAAAATCTAACGTAACCGTCAATTACGTCAGTTTAAATGATATTTTAATACAAACTAATAAGGCTGAAATTTATCTGCAAACTTGTGTCGATTATTACGTTTTGTTACGGCCGGCGTTGCTGGTCAATAACTGTGGTGTAACAGGCAAAAACATTAGCAGACAGGAACGACATTCCTTGCCTCCCGTCCACGGGAACATTAGAGGCAACTCTAAACGGTTTGTTAGAACAACTAAACGCTTAGTGGCTTATGAGTAGAATTATTTACACTTGCAACTTTTCTTATCATTAGCTAGTGCTTTTATACGTCCAAGACTAATAAAGCTTATCCTAAGACAAATCTAAGCTTTTCATTCTTTAATATCCTTTTTAGTTAAAGAAGCGAAATTCATTCAATTAAACTTAATTAAGCTGACACGTGTATCACCACCCACCTATTTGTAATTAATGAATAAAATGAGAGGCAATAATGGCAATGGATCAGCGGAGAAACTGGGTTTTACAAAATACTAGCAATAAACTTTTAATATGTAATAAAATCTCTCAAATATGAGTTCACTTTTTAAACTACTTTTTTAAAAACTCACGTGACCCCTTCATCAAAATCTGAAAATTTTAGGTCACCGTAACCAATGATAAATTATTTTCGATACACAAACGTTTCTACTACGCAACTATTAAATTCGAAACAATTTTTTATTTGTGGCATAAGGTTTACAAACCTAAGTATTAATACAGTGCTCTCATCCTGCCCATGATGGTCTTTAAAATGTCTCAAAACAGTATCTATACATAATCATTATTAAGATATTTCCAAATAAAATTTCTACCGTAGGTATGTGTTTATGGAAATTAAACTTTTCGAGAATAACAAAAATTTAAACGATGGTCTGCAATTGAGGAATTTCCTTCACTGGGTTGTTCTAATAAATCGACCATTTTAAATTAAATTGAACGCCTTCGTAGATATCATTCCCATTAGCTTGCTATTAATCGCGAGTTTAATAGGCGCATAGATTATCTATAATCAGCGTAACATTTCACGCTTGTTCGTATTCTACATATACATTCCAATACGAAAAATATTTTTTATCTGTTTACACCGATTTAAGACCGTCTAACGCTGCCTCTACGAATGTGCACCTCATTCCATATAAGGCGCATGTCAATTTATTAAACGCACCCGATAGTTGGCGTTCCCGCGCATTCGATCCAACATGGCTGCCAAGCCTTTTTTGCTTTTTGCCGTATATTTAGTTTATTATTAGACGTACTGCAACGTTTTGTTTAATAAATTCACTATTATGGAAGATGGAAAGAAAAGTTATATGTTGAAATTCATATTTTACAGTTTACATTTTAGGGGCCGGTTAAATGTAATTTTTAAATGGTTTTTTAACGTACCTCAATGAAATTTAAAACTATTGTTAGACAATTTTAATTATATTTGCAAACTATGTGATTGTTCGTAGAATAAGCAAACATTCTACTTTGCAATATTTATCACGTGTTTTAATAAAAATAATGAGAAACATGCGTGAACCTTACAGTAGTCCAATAGTTCACCTAAAACTGTAACTATTTCTGGCTGATAGTACCAACATCTCGGAAAAATTGGTTGGTATCATCTGTCCGCCAACTTCACTACCGCGCGCGCTCTTTGGTCAAATCAAATGGCGCGCGATTCTCCGGCTTCGTGAAAAACACTTCATCCCTTTTAATGAAATCACTGCCGTAAATTGCAGGGAAGCGAGACGGATGATGGAATACATCAAACCATTTAGGAGTAGGATACAGAGTCAGCAACAAAGAACGCAAAAGCCCTTAATTGGCAGTATGAGAGCAATTATTATTACCGCGGGTTTGTCACACAGTCTTCGACAATATGGGATAAATACCTACTTCAAAATAAAAATTTGTAAATAGTTGTTTGCCGTCAAATCATAAAATAAATCTGTCCACTCTATCCTTTAGAGTAATATAATTTTCTAAAACTAGTTACCTACAATACACTAATCACAAAAGTTTTAAAAATAACTTAAAAAAGCTCATAGTTTATTTGTAATGGGGCCTAACTGATATACAATCAGACCGCGCTTGCACATTTAAACCTGCAACAAGTGCACGCCACAGCGCAATACGTGCATTTTGTTTGGAATTCCTGATTACAAACAAATGAATGTTAGTTAAAGTTTAGTTCCGAAGTCCCTTAGGGTCAGGCAGCTTGAGACTATCGATGACCTTATTGGGGAAATGTGAAAACTAAGCAGGTACATAAAATATAAAGGATTTTTATTTATTAAAGTAACTAAAGCAAGGAGTATCAGATGGAAACTGGAAATAAATGATTGTATAGATTTGCGCAATGGCTTCGAATCAAAAGTTAAAATGAACCATAATAACTGAAAGCCTGAAATATCTATTGAAAATGATGCATATAAAAAACTTATCCATTCCAATGTTCATAACAAAATTCATTTAATCGTGTTAAATACGAATTAATAGAGCGCAAACAAATTAATAAATGTTAACACAAATTGGATACTTAACTGGCATCGTTATTGGTTTAAATATCAATGTGAAAATTATACTCTCATTCATAAAAGTTAATAAAACCTTATAAATGCTGCGATTTAGTTATAAAATGTCTTTTTCTTTTTGTTCAACGTCTACGTTATAGCAAAGAGGGAACAACATAAAACGCAATATTATGTAAGACAACATACAAACAGATAATTTTTTCATTGAAAACAAATACCATGTTACATATAGAAAAAAGATCTGTAAGGATAGAGAAATATAGAAAAAAGAATCTGTAAGGATAGAGAAATATTTAGCTATCTG
>DWME01005192.1:0-15244 GCA_018244795.1 Parelbella ahira ahira | reverse complement strand
TTTCCTTTTTTTCACCGAAAAAATGCGTGTCGTCGTGACATAAATTTGTCCTATTGAACCTGCAACCCCACCCTTCTCAGTCACCGAGCTGTCAACTGGTATCACAGACCATCGACTTAAATCGAATCTAAAATACGATTAAATCTAATTTACAATAAAAAAAACATAATGTTTACAAAACACAAATCATGGACGTTTAACGTATGTAGTTTCAGAAATGCCAGCGTTGGAGCTGTTTGAGAGAAGTTTCAACAGCAAAGTACTTTTTATATGCTTCTTATGACTGCTTACTACTTAGGGCTGACTCATGAATTTTATTATAAAAATTTTATCATATGACACACATCTACCTACATATTATTCTTGTGTGTGAAAAGAGGGTTAAATATAGAGTATAAATATAATTGTGATCGCTACTTCATATTGCTACTTGCACTCGACTAAATAGAAATGTGGGAAGGTGTTAATTCGTTTGTTCCTGTAGCTCAGGACAAGAATAAGAGTTACGGTATCTCCTGCCTGTCGTAAGAGGACTAAAAGGAGTTTTCCGAGGTTGCGAACGGCTTGAGTGGGAACTCGAACCGTTTAGGTAGCGATCCCGGGAAGGACGACAGTGTGTGTCCGCATATCGTCTTGGAAATCGGAGGGCATAGGAAGAAACACTATGTTTCTCTCGGGTGTTTGGCCCGTTGGGGCGTTGCACAAGGAGGTCATCGGTGCGTTCCATTGGAGATCCCGCAGCCCTCCTATTAGCGCCGAGGAAGGCCATCGAGGGGGTTTTAGTGCGGTAAAAGTCCCAAATAACCCGGTATCACTCCCATGGTACGAATATTAGTTAGAATAGAAGTTACAATAGGACTCCTAGTAATACTACTGTAATAACTATTTTATAATATCTGCCACATTTAATAAAAGCCTAAAAGTGTCTATCGAAGATTAATGACGATGTTTTTAAGGCCGCTTATTGCATACGACCGATATATAAAATATACATATATATTAAATTAAAAGATCTTCTTATGTAGGTATACGTGCATCCAAAACGTAAATCACGTCAAGAGCTTTGTAGTTATGTGCCCGAAAAGCCTTAATTGGTTGAATTATTTAAATTAAACGAATAGCCAATTTGGTGCGACATAAAATATGTTTTAAATTTGTATCTTGCTACCTATCGATTTTACGACCGCTGCAATCCGTCACGTTTCGGATACCCCAACGTGCCACAGTACAAAATAAACGGTATTACTCGCTAAGAAAAATGCTGCTTTGCTTGTCATTCTCGTATGTTTTTAACAAATTTTAAAATATTCACCTTTTTATGGATGGAAATGGCCTACATAACATTTAAATATTTACTGTAAGTATAATTTTATCTAACCAACTTACATTTTCTATGTGCTAAAAAAATTATATCCGCCGTTTTAAACAGTCAAAAAGTCGTAATTTCCTAATAATGTTACTTAATTAATCACATTATTAAAATCGATTGCATGGCTCTGCCTGTCTTTAGAATAATTGATAACTACATATTTATCTTACGATCGATCTAAGTGACGTTCTTCTTTTCCGTTACATTGTATTAAGTAAAGTCGATAATACTTAATGTTAGTTGTGGACTGCGTGTTACGCACGGTGTTGCCGTGCCACGTAAACTACTGGCTGACGACATTCACCTTAAAATATTCGTTCCGTTTATTGTGAACACGTGCACTGCCGCGGCGCCTTCTAAAGGTAAAGCTTACGCTCGGGCAGTCGCGTGCACGTTCGGGGAACGGGAACAAGGGGCCTTGTTTGATGAACATTTTTAAACAATGATCTTCGGCACTTCAAATCAATAAATAGGTACAATGGTTATTGTTATGTGATGTTACTTGTAACATGCGTAACATCACGCCTGTAATCCCCTGGGAGGCAGAGGAGTGCAGTACATTTCCACGTTTCACCTGTTACGTTTACGTTCCATGGATTGGGTGGTGAGCCTAATGCGATACGCCGGGCACAGATCCAGACTCCGAGTCATTACTAGAAATTCTAAATTAGATAATTCAGTAGTACTCGGGATTTGGACCCAGGACCTCCCGATTGGCAGCCGCGCTTGCAACCACTCTACCAAAGAAGTAGTCAACTGTTACTGGTATTTATTTTTGTAAAAGTTATATACGAGTAGTTACCTGTTGTCCCTTGTTAATATTAAACGTTTCGTGTTATCTTCATGAGTGAATTATTTCAATTATTTGTGTATTATTTATTTTAGGTTATTATTATGTATGTATTGACATAATTATTTATTGTCCCGTAAGCATAGGTATTTCCCTTGGGTTTCTTTTTAGGCACAAATTAATTATTTTGATTAGACCAATTTTTTTGTTTTTCAATAAATATTTTACAATTGACATATTCTTTCTTTTTTAGCTGAATTGATTACTCTGTAGTTCGATATTTTAGTTATACATAATTTTTAATAGAGAACAAATTTGATGATGTAATGAAATATTAAATATCCCAATATACCGGCGTTTACGCGACGTATTAAACCACCCAGCGTGATACGGAGTGAACCAGTGATCTGCTCAAATATTGCTTAAAACTGTCATTTCCATTTATTATGTTCTCAGATAATAATCGTTTGGTCCGGTTTCGAGCTTTTATGCTTTAATATTTTTTAAAATTGGCCTACTAAGGTATATACCTACATCGAAATGGCATGCTGCAATCACTGCATACGTTATGCCAACAATAATATTGTTTGTTAGTAAGCAGATCCACAGTTTATTCCTTAGAGCCGTTGAGTATTCCTTTCTTACAGGTCACTATTCCGATAAAGAAACTATCTCCGCCCGCCTTTTGTTCTCAGTAAATCGTGTCCATTCTCAGATAGGGCTGGATATCGCACAATGAACCATTCTGGCCCTTGAACTTACGTCTCTAAATGTTTGCTTCATCTGCAGCTGCGTTCGACACTTCAATATTTCGGTAATCCCCTCCCCCTCCGCCTTCCCTTCCTTTCAACACCTGGTAACACCGCTAAATAACTGCGTGAATTTTGTTTTCGGACATTAGTGTTTAGCTTATATTAGGATTTAAGCCACGAGTACGCGTTATACCTATAAGATTATTTGATTTCATTATTATGTTTCAGTGTACGTAATATGGACAATTTCGGTCAACGTGTTTTTTTTTTCAGAAGTGTTTATTAGGATTAAGTTTTAATGCCAGTCATATTAGATTGTCTGGCTGAATATACCTCTAGTCTCTTACGATTTTAGAGACAGAGAATTACGATGAATTTGCGTATAATTATAAGAGATTCAATATATCAATACTTTACCTCGCATCGACATGTCTGGGGTTACTTCATGTAATACAACTATGTAGGTATGTATATACCAATTATGCGCGTGTATTGGATCGAACAGCGAACGCACACAAACGTTCCAGAGCTAATTAGGCTGAGGCATTTATAAAGCTACGATATAATTGGGTGGCTCCAGGTTTGGGTACGATTGAGTGTGTTTGATCACTTCGACACAATTTTTCGATCTCCGTTCAGGAGGTACTCAAATTAATCGTAGTACACATGTTGTTAAAAATTTAAAGTGAAACTTGTGGTTCGTTTGTTGAATTGAATGTTACTCATTTTTAATTGTGGTAATAATAACTTTGAATCAGGTTGAAGTCGAGTACACAGAAAATCGTAGCTTTTAATTAGGCTCATAATTAGTAATGTTTGGATAGGCGGGCATCCAAGAGCTCTTAATATTTCGTGCTCTCAATATTATGTCGAGGATATCTGCCGGTTCCCAGCGGAGTAGCTTTCTCTGGATTAGGCTGCCGGTACCATGGCTCCCGGCTCACCTTGGAGAGTAATTATAATGATCGGCGCCGGAACCCCAGTCTGGAACGGGAGTCCTTCCTGGAGAGGCGTGCCGGGGTGGCGCAGCGGAGGTACGCCCACGCCTCCTCCGTCCTATTCAGGCCCACGTTGAGCCTTTGGCTAAACCTCTCGCGTCCCTCTCGCACGTCCCGACTCGACACCCCACGCCCCCACACACCGTAATAACCCAATTTGTAAGAACCCCCCCATTTTCAAGGACGGCCGTCGGTCTTTATGGCGGCGGCGACGGCGTTGATTCCCCGACCTTGTTTATTTCAGTTTCTTTTTGTTTAGGAACTGGCTGAACTTATTTTCGTACTGTACCGGGCCGGGACCCAGTTGTTTTCGTAGTGAAATAAACTAAAAAAAATGAGTCTTGCAAATGTCGAACACAAAGACGGCCCGGGTCACCGCAGTTGTCGATGTGCGAATGGATTGAAACTATTCACAGCAGACGCTTTCAAATACGTAGTTTCAATTCCTATAGACGTATGTATGTGTGTGTGTCTAATACAGAATAATTGGTTATGCTTTGTTTGAGTCATCAAGCGGCAGTCTGTGAATATATTTGCAATATGGCTGTGTAGGGGTTCAAAGCATTCGCGGTGATATATTATTGGGATTCAGACGCAAAAAGCGATATGGCAGCTTTCCTCATTTGTTTAAGTCGTCTCAAGGTTCAAGGCCGCGTACAACACCCTTGTCAAATCCGTCCTGTAGGGTCGTCTAGACGACTTCACACCTTCAACCCTTTAATGGTCCAGTTCAATTACGGGTTGTGTATTTGCTGTAGCATCTCAGATCCTCTGTCGTTTCGTTTTTCCGGTTTTTTTCTTCATACGATTTCTTATACCCTGTCTAAGTACGAAAAAAAGCTTGAAGTTTTCATGAAAGGGTTTTAATTTACGCGATAACTGTTAAAGAAATCCTTCGCAGTATTCATTCGTGTAACTCGTGAATCTGGTGCCTAAACCTTAATTAAAATGTCCGTCAATATTTTCTTTTGAATTGCGATAACGATTTCAGTGGGAAAATAAATTATTTGTGTTAATAAAAAGTAGGAATATATATAAAGTAATCTACAGCAGAGCAGAGTAATTAAATTATAGAATTAAAGCAGAGTGGTGGAGTACGTTTCATGCCTTTAGCAGTTGCTGAAGAGATCCTTGCCCAGCAGTGGGACATGAAAAGGGCAGCAGTGAGCATAGACCATATTTAAAGTAGAATCAAGTACACTTACTGAAGTATTTTACAGTATGTAAATTTTATTGATATTTTATCCCGTATTTTCCATAATTTTACCGGTCATCACCAGCCAGGAAACCGAGGGTACCAAACTTGGTACAACAAGTTGCCGTAAAACTTAAATATGTACGTACTATTAAAATATGTATAACTATCAATACGTGATACGACTAGTCCCACAGATTTCTTTGAAATTAACTGTATAAAAATGTCAAAAACGTCTGGTTTTAATAATATAGCTTGCGTGACTTGCAAAATTTCGTAGCAACAAATAAAAATTCAATACAAGTACATAATATGATTTACTGCATCATAATGACGATACTTAAATACACTAAATCAATGTTGAAATCATGTTGATATAGGTTGTTATTTTCATCGACTGTAAACACCCCGTTAGTGCGGTAGACCGAAAAAAAACGCCGGAGGGAAAGAATTCTCGGCCCGCTTTAGAGGTAGACAGACGAAAGTCCCGCGCAAAAGCACGCGTCTCGGGAATCGCAATAATTTTATAATATCACTAGTACAAAGTGGGGCAAACAAACAGTACCGGAATAATTTGCATGACCGTAGGTATCATAAACACACACTCATGTTTGAACTTGAAATGGACTGGAAGGGTTTCTATTGCGAAACATTTTTATTTCATCCGGCCGGGTTCACTCCACGCGAGTCCGCATATTAACTCTGAACAAACATTTTGATTCTCTAAAACACCGCTTATATATACATATGTACATATACGAGTATATGTCTACTAAAATCAACTATTGTAACGGTTTGGCGAAAGGCCTTATATATGTATATACATATCTGTTACGTGGATTGATCAATTGGTCGACAAATCAATTTTAATTTTATACAGTTGTAATAATAAAGGTAATACAATTATATAATTACAGTTATACTACGCTAATAATAAGAGCAACGCAACGGACTTGGCGTGATTATATAAAATTAACTTCAACGCACTTATGAATTCTTTGTAATGAATTAAACAGGGCTTATTGTTAATTTTTTCTGAAGCCCAATAGATGATACAAAACTATTAGTAATGTATTTTTTATTCTTGAGGGTAGCAATAATTTTCAAAACAGCGGTACTGACGGCTAGAAAATAATATTATACCTTAATTTGACACTTTCGTTTTGATCCTTAGTGAAATTTGCAAAATGTTTACCGCTTTCCCTCAGTTTTTTGGTAGACGACCTTCAACCTGTCAGCCTACACGTGTCCTGTCCCTGAATGGACACAGTTTCTCATCCCCGGCCGTCTACCACCCAGTTGGCCGGGGGTGGGCCCTTCCCCGAGCATTTCAATTTGGAACAATAAGTACCTAACGAAAAAATTCCAGCTTCGACTAGAATCGAAGCGGATGTCAAAGACTTTTTACCTCAAACCCATCTATCATTTTGGCTTAACTTTTCGCGATTTATCCTGTTACCTCTTTGGGGATGAAGCTCGCCCGCCCCACCTGCCTTTGTTACGGGAATATTTGATTATCTAGAAGTTGAGAAATCCAACAAAGATAGATTTAATTTTTAAATTCTCGTCGTCCGCATTCTGATAATTGATGATTGGGCATCCGTCTGTTGAGATAAAAACACACGTTTGTGTACCGAGGTGAGGGCTTATTCCAAGATAAATGTTACACCTAAAGCCTAAGGAAACGTGGGTACGCATGACGTTAAAAGATGAACCTATACGATCCGAGAATTTCTTGTTTTGTATTATGTCACATGTAATAACATATTTTAATGAATCAGCCAGCTTACAGACAATAAAATTATTTTTTTTCTAATCTCTTGGTATTTTTTAAGATTAGTACGAAAATGTAGAGTATCAGTCTGCAATAAAATTTATTTCCATTGTTTCATTATTATTATCAGTAAACATGCGGTAGTTCTAAATATAGTGAAATCAAATTGAGTCACTCAATACTTTTCTTATCGAACAAAACGATAAGCCCAACGCATCGCCCCATAGATTTTTTCCCTAGCACGTGTGCCGAACTTAAAGGAGTTTTCTATGCTTTTTCTGCCTCATGTCAATTTCTTATTCCTAACGTCTCTAGCCTATTATGTTTTTAAGGTAGAGTTTAATTTATTAAGCGAAGTAGCATGTGAGAGTGCGGCGTTCTGATATTACGTGATCATTCCAATATTTAGGGCACATCTGTGTCCAGTCTTAAATACAGCTTTTTCTATTTATCGATTAGATCCCCGTCAACACCCTTAAGGGCTAAGTTCGTATGCCTCATTTGTTAGACTGTAGGCCTATCATACTAATCAAGTACAAGGGTTTCACTGTTTAGAATATATAACAAATAATATAACGTCACACCCGTATTTACCCGAAGGGATAGGTAGAGGAGTATAGAAAAATGGGTGAGTCTATTGCTTTACCCAATAATACTTTACCTGATTTAGGTTTCGAACCCAGGATCTCTCGACTGTCGATTGTGCTTTCAACTACTAAACCAACAAGGCAGTCGTATGTATATTGTATATTGGACATAAATGAAGCCAAATTTTGAACGCAGCAAAGTATAAAGTCCGTGACAAAATTTAACCTAAAACAGAGATTACTCATGTTTTTGAGTTCGAGAATAGATTTATTGGATTTTTAGCGGAACGCCATCGCATGACGGAACGTCCGATGTGACAGTCCACCTACTTTCCTTTTTACCTCAACTGGAGCGCATTGACAGCAAAATGTCGGTGGAAAACATTATTTTTATTATTACACCTTGCCAGGTCAGATAGAGAGCATCGAGTACCAAATATATCTCATCTTTCGTCCTCGACCTGCTTCTTCATTCATCACTTTCACTTTCTACGTACTTTTCCATTTTTTACTCCAACTTTGTAAACCTATGCCCGTTTCGTAGACTTCAAACTCCCCATCAGCCGGTATCTGACCTATCTGGTTAAGCTCGGTGTGTCTTAGTCTCCTTTGGCGCTTGTATCCCTCAACATTGGCATTGTATATTGCAGGTATGTATATGTACATATTATTTCACGAACGACATGCAGAGAGTAATAAATACTGGCCGCATTTTTCTGCTGCATTTTTAATCATCTTCTTTATGCTTTGGATTGACGAAGTAGTAATCGACCTGTTAGTTAACGATAGGAGCCTCTAGGATAGCAGAATAATTCGTACTCTGGGAGATAAATCCTAGCAATACTTGTCGTTATTCAAACTGCAAGTTCTAATTTTTTACAGGTCTTTTAAATGCGTATCGAAATTCGAGTGCAATATTGGCCAATGTATTGAAGACGAGTCTTTATATTGTAAACGCTTGTAACGCTGAGCCAAACATTTACTATTCCGTAGCTGGTAATACTCCACTGCTCCAGCTTTCAAGGGTTAAGGAAGGTCTAGGACATATGTACCTCTCGACTTTTCGATTTTAATGAATAATATCGGATTATCAAAATCATGCACTATTATATTGTCGCGCACTACTTTAACTAACTCTAACAGTTGTCATAATAAAAAGGAGTGTTTAAATGTCTAGACAGGAAAGACAAGTTTAGGTTGAACGCAATGTACACTGAAATGCGACCACATAAATACTGAACTTTATGAACTTGCCACAACACAAATTAGGTCATTTGCGATATTATAACGTTTTAGTTATTAGGCTTTCAACTGTGTACGGTACAAGGGTATATTTGAATTTATATATTATTAAGTAGTTGATGTTTAATAGAGGTATAACAATTTTAATTAGAAATAAATTCAGTTATTTTTACATGAAACAAGTTTTTAAATAAAAAATTGGCCATTCGAAACATTGTAACGTTGCAACTATTTCTGCTGATAAGCAACTTGCTTCATAAGTCTGATCCGATTTGAAAAGTATGGTAGGCAGACTCACTAAAACTAAGCATTACAATTTCTTACACATTGAGAGAAAGTTCTCTTAATAAAAAAATTAAAAATGTACCTTGGCAGAAATTCTTCTTTCATTAAAGATAAAAAAACACATTGCGTTACATGTGTGTTCATTACTTTTAAATATATTTACGGTACGTACATAGTATATACGTTGAACGAATTGAGTAGGTATTATTTAAGTTGACTGTAACCCTAGACTAAATATTTGGAGTCTACGCCTCGTATGCAGGGTGGAATAAGTTAGCCGCATAAGCGACAAAATCGAGGCCGCCCAGTCTGATACGGAGGAAACTGGCTGGAGGCACGCACGAAAACGCACGCAAGTCCAGTTTTCATACTCCGACACAGCCTTTTGACTCTGTCCAACCGTTCTGACGCACTAGCCAATAAAACTTTTCACACGCCATACATTGCTTGTATTATTTACAATTCTACTATATGGTTCGTTTCAGAGATTTCATTGGATTCTACATTGTTTGGTTTCTCACTAGAAATTCATATTTTTGCGGATCCTACCATAATCTTATATTGTTCGCTAGCTCATCGCAAGCAATAAAGCTGTCTACGATGAAGTAATAAAGACCGAAATCGCATGAATGGATGTAAGTTTTTTTATAAGGCTTCCTAGAAGCTATTGTGAAGGGATCATTGTCGGTTAGATATAGGTTTTGTCTACACGCGAATGTTGGTCCCAAAACGGCGTATAAGTTGGAATCCCAGTTGGGCCACCTACCTCGTCCTATAACTAATGCGAATGATCGTTAACTTACGCGTTTGTATGTATTCAATTGCTATAACGATAAAAGGTAACGTGAGAAAATGTAATAAATAAATAAATAATCGATCGATTATGCACAAAATGAATGAATATATGTAATTTGAGGTGCTATGACCTTTGCATAGATTTCATTTATATGTACGACGATGGCGTCTAAATGTTGATTTTTCAATGATTTTGTCGATGATAGTGCGATTGCTTGTCTAAGATCTACATACACAGACAGGTCTAAGTTTGTTTGATATGTGCTTGGTATGATATGACATATTTGGCGTCAATTTTAAATAAATGATTGTTTTTAGGATTTTCCTTTAATGTGGAAATACGCTAGCGATAATACAAAAAAGGTCTATTGTCTTCGGTCGATACAAAAGTTTATTTAATAACTGAATTTTTTGGTGTTGGTTGTGCTGGCGAAAGATCGTTACACATTCGTCATACGTTTGTTGGAATGGGAATCGAACCCACAACATCCGGTTCAGCGATCATACCCACTAACACCTGGACTTAATATATGTATATAGCAACAGTTATATAGCAACAGTAATGACGACGAGTGTATTGTAAAAATGGCAAATAACAAATCATATTACAATATTCACTATTCAGTGTAGCGTTTGTCATTGTCACGACCAACTTGAATAATACGCTGTGATCACGTCACAGCCAATGCAAAAAGCTCACGATTTATTCTCAGTCACTTCGATCACGAATAGAGAATGCACTGCGCGGATTTGTCAATGACCTTGGCACATGGCTACTGGTATTACACGTGTTTCTAAATTCAGGTACATTCACAGTACAGCACAAAAAGCGCCGCGAAAGCGTTTCTGGTCAATATCGCGCGCGCAGATGCGTGGGTACCTTTGAAGGTCTGGGATAGGCATGTATCATGTGAGTGTACCTATGTCTACTTATGTCACGTTCCAGTAGATAGCTGAAATAGGCTGCTTGAGGTTCAGTTGAAATTTGAAGTCATAATACCTTGAACATAAGTTTTTCATGTATTTTAGTACTAGGAAAACGTTTTAAATATGTTATTATGATAATGTCTTAAGTTATTATTAAGTTTTTGAAATGAAAGGTCAGACGAAAACGATTCAAAATTTAAAAAAAAATTCTAATATAGCCAACTTTATTAAAACGTCTAGGACATTAATCAAGGATTACTGGAATGGAATAAAAGGAAAAAAAATCTTTTAAAGAATCAAGCATGTATTATCTCGAAGTTGTAGGCAGTAAGTAGGCCGAGACGGCTGTGTAGCATTCGTACTTTTCATCAATTATGTTATACGTCCCATGGAATAGGGGATGAATCCCATGCACTGTGCATTATTCTATCACGACAACGGTGACCACTTACCACCCGGTAGCAACTCCGCCTGTTTGTCAGGCTAAATATAAAAAAGTATGTCGTTGCTATAGTATACAAATAATGTTAATATAACAATTTTCATACAATGTTATGTTTGATGGTAACATAAATTAACGCTATTAAAGTAAAACGTAACACGAATGACCCCTATTGCCAAGTGAACTAATCGTGGATCTGATGGTCGGTTTAGACAGCTGTTATTTTTTGTTGCGCGCCAGTACTTATGTATATGATGCTGGCGACGTTCCTCGCAGTTACAAAAATATTTTCATTTTTTTAAATTCTTATTTTACACCTTTTAGTCAAGGATACAGGGGTATATTTAATATCTACTGGCAATTTCTCTCAGTTAGCCCTGGATGATGGAAGTAACTTGTACATACTTAATCATATCTATAAGTGAAATATAAGCAATTGAAAACTGCCAGAAGTTATATGTAGCAAAACAGTGAAGTAATTAAAATGTTTACGCGTTTATTTTTCAGTTTTTCCTCTTTATCTTTATGAAGTTAGCGATTGATATAAAAGAAACAGGCCATGTCAGAAATCATAGAGCATATATTAAGGCCCCCAATCATCCCCAAACCTGTATTTAATGTAACAAGATTCTCCAAATAGTGTTACTAAAACATCATTTTTTAAAGATGTAAAACGTAAAAGCAAGAAGCGTCACGAACGCGGAAAACGCGCGAACAGTTTTTGGCAAGCGCGTAGAAGCGCCTGCAAGTAGACGAGGCTAATGCCCTCCCCATACCATTGCAAGGCCACCCAGCGCCGCACTCGGCGCGCCGCTCCGTAGCCATGGCGATCGTGGGCGAACGTTGCGATAGAGACACCCCACGCGGGGCGCGGTACCTCTTTTCAATCCCTCAATGGCGCCTAAATCTTTACCTGAAGACCGATGAATATTATGTTACCTATCGGTTTCACGGTGCTCCAAATATATGCGTAGTTTGGTGATGTTGGCGAAAATGTTGTCGTTAATTATCTGTGGGCCTGATATGTGCTGTGTTGCGGTGCGAATTAAAAATTGGACAGATATTCTATCCTTTGTCTAGTGTGAAGTTAAATCTGTCAAAATTATTTATATATTACTACAAACATTTTGGTACTTATGTTACACAATTTCATATTTATATTATATATATAGTTGCTAAATATAACAATAGTTGATTTAATTTTCTACGAATCCTTAAACCTTTACACTAGAGTTTGATTAATCACTTTCCTATTTTAATTAAGTAATAGACATTTTTTTAATACCCTCATTTTTAGTTAAAAGTTCTTTTATCTATACGCATTTAATTTGTTTCTCTGTCTAAATGTCATTGTACCCATGATTTTTTTTTTTCCTTTTTTCGAATATCCTTACTTTGGCAATACCTACGAAGTTTTGTGTGAGGCGGAAAAAATGCTCGGGATAAAAGCCGTTGGACCGAATTCGAAGAACTCTAAACATTTCCCTCGAACCTTGAAGGGATTCTTAGAATTTTGATTCGGGATCACGGTTCGACGACTCGTTTAAATATATACGCTACAATTATAAATAATAACGGCGCCTAGATTTTGATGAGAAAGTTAATGCTGAATAATGTTGCGACTTAATGAGCGATCCATACTTCCAGTCGCGGCATCTTTAAAGTAAACAAGTGTTATTTCAAATATTTTAAATGCTTTAAATCGTAATTTACCAACATTTTGATACTTCCCTATAGTATAAAGAATATATTAATCAATAATATAATCAGTTACAAAATACAACACTTAGTGAAACAAGTAAGAATGTATGAAGAATGCTTTTACTAATTCTTGACAGGTTGCCCTACCTTGACATTCAATTATTGTCCAAGACATAAAGCGATATTCTTTAACATTTCGTATGTAAATTCTCTATGTTAAGAAATTGAGTTTTAATTTATTTTTAATGTGTATCTATTACTGATTTTGATTAATATGTAAAATTGTAAATTATTTTCGAAAGCCTAAATCAATTTTGAAAATAATAGTAATTTGATGCGGCCCTGTTCATTGTGGCAGTCGCAATAGATATTTGCGCATCGGGCCTCCGATACCCCCTCCCCCCTTCCCTGCCTCTTCCCGCGTTGCTACTCAATACCCTCCGATATTCGAATTTCGAACATTATCAAATATCGAATAAACTGATGCACAGATAAATAAACGGTTTCTAACCTTAAAGTTATGTCGCTGTAATATTTGTTTTTAATTATCGCTAATACTGATGTGGTATTGGCCGTATTTATAAAGTAATTTTGTAAATAAGTGGCTTTAAGCATTTGTTATCCTTTAAGGTTTATGAAATTAATATTTTATTTTAAAAGTATTCTGTTTCCAATGTTGTGACATTAACACAAACAATGAACACAATGTGCAATTTAAAGAAATCACATATTTGTTTTATTTTTTTATAAATTTAATTTTGACTGTTACCGTTGTGTGCTACGTACGTACTAATTATGTACAGATAATCGTTGTTTTATATATAGACTTGGGAAATAGGTAAATACCAAATTTATAACATTTAATTTCGACCGCATCTCGGAGCTTCTTGCCTTTGTTCCCTCAGTTTTTTTTATCATTTTCTTTCTATTTTTTGCCTCTCATTTGACAGCGGCTGTTATATTTCAGTGTTTTGCACTGCAATTATTTAAGTATGGTGTGATAGATCAAAGGCTGTAGTTTATCATCTTATATATGTACATACATTTTGACAACATCACTGTAACGGATATTTAAAACTTTGTGGTCTAAATACCTACAATATGATAATATTCTGTTACATACGTACATATCTTCACGCCAAGTCAGTCAGTGCCAAAATAATGTTCTGTTAACATATCAAATAGGGCTAAATTTGTTTAAATATGTAGTAGGTAATTTCATGTATGTTCTTCGGGATGGTCTTCCCAATACAGTCTCCGCCAAGACGTTACTGCGATCGGCGGGAGCTCATGAAGAAGGACCTCACTCAGATCCAATACAAATTGTATTATCCAAAATAACATACGTGAGTCAAGACGTCATATTATATGTATATATGTATGACTGCCTCGTTGATCGAAATGGTTGCTAGCGCGACTGCCGATCGAGAGGACCTGGGTTTAAATCCCGGGTCGGGTGCTATTGGATTTTTCTTATTTAGAGTTCTAGAATTTAGAATTTCTAGTAGTGACTAGGAGTCTGATATTATGCCCGGTGTAAGGCAATAGGCTCACCACCTATTTCATGGGACTGAAACGTAACTGGTGCGACGTGGTAGTGTACTACACTCCTCTGCCTACCCCTTCAGGGATTACAGGCGTGATGTTACGTACATAAATTCTCACAAAACGTTCTATAGTGAAGAAGGACTTAGAATTCACTGTAATTTGCCTCAATACTTACATATATATAGCACACGAGGTATCAAATTGACTACAGTTAAGCCTGTATCTATCGATTCATAGACGAGCGAGTGCGGCCTGAAGTACTACGTGTAAGTCGCAACGCTATTTGCGCCGGGCCTCCGAACTTCGCCCCTCGACCCCCCGCCCGCCGTCTCGTGTACACGTACCAATAATTCATCATACATACTATATTTTCTCGATAATTCAACCTAAAACAGTTGGTTAGGAAATGGCCAGGGACCCAGGGGTTAAATAAGCGGGTACCACTGACATAGATTTCTGTTAGTTCGACCTAGACCTAGACACGGCTGCCGTAGCGCCGGCATAGTAGGTAGTCGCCGGGCAAAAAATCACTCAAACGTGAAGTTATCTTCCTTTAACTGTAATAAGCGAGTACTATTCGCTGTACTACAAACATAAAAGTGTTTTTTTTTAAATATTGTTATCTGCTCCTTTTTAGTTATTAAGTTTTATTACCTTATTAAGCTATATCCTGGTTTGAATCTCTTACTCTGTCGAAGTTTAGAGGTTTGAGGTAATGATATCTTAATCGTTTTCGCCTGTAAATGTCTGGGGTCTAAGTAATTTACATACATATAAACATATCTTCACGCCAGGTCCCTTACGGGGTAGGCAGAGAGCACGGACTGTCAAATAAACCC
>DWME01005191.1:0-15248 GCA_018244795.1 Parelbella ahira ahira | reverse complement strand
CACAGATCCAGACTGCGAGTTACTATTAGAAATTCTAAATTGTACAAATCCAACAGTACCCGAACTGAGATTCGAACCCAGGACCTCTTGGCCGGCAGTTGCGTTTGCAACCACTCGACCAACGAGACAAACTAAACTACAAAATTTATTTATATCCATTTTCATTTATAAAATAGCAGTTCTAGCCCGCTTGGGTGGCGTAATTTGAAATTCTGTTATATTATAGTTTGAAATCACTTTAAAACTTATGATTAAAAAAAAGTATTTTCTGTTCGGATCGATTCTTAAAAATGTCATTTTGACGAATATCTGTCTATAGTGAAGACCCTTGGGCCATTCACAGACACAACGATAAACGAATAAATAATAAAATAAATGTACAGACAGAACCTACACATTTGTTTAGTAGTGTAGATGAATATAATATTGCTTTACTTATCAGTCGCAAGCCGCAGCACGCGGCCGCAAGCAAAAGCTCAATTCCGTAGTCGCAAGCCGCACGTCCCGTAAGATCCCCATTATAGTGTGTATCAGAACACAAAGGCGTAGCAACGTTGTGAGATAAATGTATTTACGGTAGATTTGTGCTGCAATCCGTTTTCGCTCGTAGGCGACCTAACGAACCGGGAAAGCACCTCACAACGCCTTATGGGAATAGGGGAGAATAAACTTTTTTATACTTCCTTTATCTTTATGTAATAGAAGCAAGGGCACGCGACCCCCGCTATGTCCTCGCTCCGCGAAGCGATGTCACTGTAACGTCAATTGATGTAGCCCAACTGGGTACGCGATATTTATATTCAATCTGCGTAACGTGGAATTTTCTTGAGAAAATAAATATAAAACACACCTAATCATAAACTATTTTAGGCATAACAAAGTTGCCTTTTCATTATCATCGTCAGGCAAGTCCACCGCTGTACATAGGCTTCACCTAAGAAGTTTTTGGCCACAGACCCTACGCTAGGCGTGCTGGTTGGGGATCGTAGAGCACGGCTTAACGTGTCGCCTAAGTAAAAGATCATATAACATATAAGGTATATCCAGTAAAAAGTCCCTTTACAATATAAGTATCGCCTTACTGTCAGTAGAGTTTGCAGTACATTTTCTTGTTCCTTCAGCGACATAGTTTTGTGCAATTGCATTCGGAGTCCCGTGAAGAATATTGTAGAAACAAACGGATGTAGCATTTTCAAAGGAATATATTACGTTCAGCTACAAAATAATGGAATACGTACTAACGACGAAATACTTTGTGCTGCGAAATATATTTTAGTGCAAGAAAATGACAATTCTGTAAATTGAGTTTTTTTACACTCCGAATTCTGAGATGCCTTATACATCGACGAATAGTTCTCATCATCATAATATTAATAATATACATATAATTGAAATTAACCTTGACATTAAAAATAATAATAGTTTATTATTGCTCTTTTATTATATAGTTTCCATTAATTAATGCTGTCATGTTAGAACAAGGCAAAATATGACAAAAATGCATAATCAATCTAATAATCTGGCCTGCTCACATTTAAAATGTAAATGATTACAAAAAATGGTGACGAAGAGAAATAATCAGAGCAGTCTTTATATTAACAATTTTCCCACACGCATGTATATGATAAACATATGTACATTGTATGTATATTGTGTAAGCTAAGCTCAGCGGAATGACACTTTGGTATTTGAAGAAATCCAATTGATTAGAAAAAATATTGATTTCATTTTCATTGATTGATTTTTTATTGTTAGGAGTCTCCGCGTCATGTATTAAAAGAGGGATGAATGTGGAATCATGTGCACTTCGCAGATACGCTAGGATAGTGATATTTAGAGTTCCGTGATCTTTACCTACCACGTAAAGGTCCTGGCGTGAAGATATGTACCTGTGTAAATTGATTAGTCAAATAACAATAAAACGAATGAGATATACTTGAAATTTCTTTTCCTAGACCCACCAGACCAAATCTAAAAAGACGGGCATGTTTGGTAATTGTCAAATTATGTTTTGTCCTCCATTTATGCAAGCGTCCATTGTTCTTCTCATCATTAATATATTTGTGATATCGTAACTTGTCTTCACGAGAATCGATTCTTTAACCGAGTCATGAAATAATTTTATTCTTATATTCTATTTTCAAAACTCACCAAACCGTCCCGGCCGCCACCTTTATTCGGCGGACTTGTCAAAGTCAATACAGCGTGTAACTGGACAATAAAAAAGGGTTTTAACATTATTACAGCTATGATCGTTTCAGTGCGTGTACAAAAATTTATGGTACTGTAAATTATACTATTACCACGTCGGTTTCTTTACGGCGTAGTGCAGATAGCATCGAATGCCGAATATAATTACTCTTAAAGACCTACGGTATGAATAGATGTTTAATATTACCAAATAATATCCCATATAAATCATTGTTATAACTTCACTTTTTATTCCCGTTTTTCTCTGCACACAAATCACAAAAACATTTTTATACGTCTCTCGAAAAATCGATATGGTTGCCCATTGACAGCTTCAGAATAATGACAATTTTAAAATTATGTTGCAAGCGGAATCTTAATGTTGCCGGTATTTTTTTTTATTTATTTATTTCCTTCAATCAATTTACAATAATTTCCTTTTTTACTGATGAAACGTGGGCGTGTACTACACTCCTCTGACTAACCTCGGGGATTACAGGCGTGATGTTACTTTTTTACTATATTTTAATTAACTTGCAATATTTATGTTTTTGGATCGCCAACGATTTAATTGCCATAACATTAAGTTCTTTAATATCTACGAAATTATTTGATACGCGAAAAATGTTTTCAGCAAAATGTGTTTTGTTGACTCACCTTGTACCGTCAGCAGTACCCACATCGTTGCAGGTTGTATCGCTAAATTGCATTTTGAACCGCTGTCACATGCGAACACGTGTGTCCTCAGATACCTAAATTGATTTTTATCTCTGAGGAGTGTATGGATTTTGAACTTGTATGGATAGTCTTCAACAACGCTTTTTCTTTTTGCTTTGGTTATCATAACATAACAAAGAAAGTACATGAAATGTATAATAAATAAAAAATACATATTTCCATGTGTGTTTAACGGACTTAAAGTTTTGATTTTATCCTTGATAGAGTTTTGTAGACATTAATTTATGCTATTGTGACGTAATTCGTTGTTTGTGAGTGTCAATGTCATGCCAATGTCACTAACAAACTCGTATACCTGTTATAAAATAATAGTAACCTTTTGTACATTTATTCTTTATTTTTATGGCTATAACGAGACCTGAAAAACTTTAGAGATCAACAAGAGACGTCATTAAAATTTTTGAATATAAATATAATGAACATGAAAGAATTTTCTTTATGCTATTTTGAATGCAAAGCGCTGCTCATTTCAGCCTATTTTTTATTTTTTATAATATGCTTTTTGTAGCAATGAAGTAGTGGCTTTAATGATGTAATCAGAGTCATAATACATTATGTAGTTGACTACAATATGTATGTACAAAATAGATAGTATCTATATTAATTATTAGAAGCTAAGCTAATAGCAAATTATAACTATAGATTGTAAAAATTCTATCAAAATCAATTCGAACAAATATTGAAACCAAATCTTACAACAATTCTTTTCCAAACGATTTTTCTGGAAAACAGATAAGCTCTCATATAGATTTATTGTATGACACCACTATATTTGTAAAGTAGATGTTTTCTTCGCGCGATTTTCCGGAACATTAAACTTTGCCAGTGGGTGCAAAAGACGGACACATACATAGATTTTATCAAGCGTGAAATAGGACAAAAACATTAAATGTATTTGGCTACTTTGTTCGTAGCAATTTCAACACAGTGACGCCGTCCGTTTAAACCAAGTTTAACTTTTTCGTAGGCTTAGCATGTACATATCTATACAACCATTTTGTACTTGAGTAACATCACGCCTATAATCCCCGAAGATTTAGGCAGAGGTACAATGACTAAATCATGACCTTCATTGAGTGTATGTAGGTATATACCGTATAATGAATAAAAGAATTCCAGTAGTACACTCCCACAATTCACCAGTTATGTTCTGCTACATCATGGCATTGGAGAGGCTATTGCCATACAACGGGCATAAATCAACTCCCAGTTACTGCTAAGAATTCAAAGTTAGATGAATCGTACAGTAATAGGGGATCGAATCCAGAACCTTTTGATCACTTGATGCACTTGCCATATGAGAACGAGCTGGTCAAATTAAATCTATTTCTAGTGTTTTTCCATTTTCTTGTATTCAATTGCACTCAAAACTACATATAAATGAAGAAACAATAATATTTCTCGCTGTTTCCCTCAACCGGCTGTCCGGCACGTCGCTCGTACGCGTCCGGCTGGCTATTTGTTTGGCCGTTTCATATTGTTCTGATATTTTAGAAACTGTTTAAACGTAGAACTAAGATTCCGTTTCATTGCGCTTTTAATTTTTACCCTTACGTAAACTAGTCTTATGTTATGTGGATATGGAAATAAAGAAAGTCTATTTTGTAAAATTCATTTTTATAAAACAAAATTAGTATTTTGATTGGTACTGTAATGGTTTTAGTATTATAATTAATAATAAATGTTATTCAAAATCAATAAGCTAATTAATTCGTGAATAAAATACGAATTTTGTGAGATCTAAAATGTTTTTCAAATAGCGAGCAGTGTTTCTTTACTGCCATAACGAGCGAAACTTTAGTTTTAATTGATAATTTGTTTCGTCATTATCATATATACCTACAGGTAAATAAATATTAATAATTACATGTGCGTTTTCTCTAAAACCCCTATAGTTCCAAGGCGTTAGAAAACGGTATACTATACTTAGGTGTTCATCATCATCATCATCATCAGCCTACTCCCGTCCACTGCTGGACATAGGCCTCTCCAATGGCACGCCACTGAGCAAGATCTTCAGCTCTTCGCATCCAACCGCTGCCAGCCATTTTGCGTATATCGTCATTCCACCTAGTTGGAGGGCGTCCTACACTACGTTTGCCAAATCGCGATCTCCACTCCAGAACACGTCTGCTCCAGCGAGTGTTAGGTGTTACCTACCTAGGTGTTACATGATTGCATTTTAAACGTCATAACTTATCACACATTTTATCTATTTTATTTTTCATATGGGCTTTCGTAGTATAGGGGCTGCGATTCCAATATTGGCCATACTGAATGCCTATTTATAATAAATATCATAGTTTTTACTATGTTTCAGAGTTTTTAAATCTGTAATAACTACATAAATTTATAAAATATGTAGAGGAGTGAAGTGCATTCCCACGTTTCACCAGTTGATCTCCTACCATAGAAAACTAATATCTATACATATACTCATAGCATATTTGTATTTTATATAGCGCCATCAACAGAACCCATTTTGTTTTAATTCATTACGAGGTGAATGCGCTACAAACCGTTGAAATAAACAGAAAAGTCTGGTGGTCGCTTTTGGAACACGTACTAAGCGTTTCTCTCGTAATAAGACCGCAGCGACACTTCCATCAAAAGCTGCCATCCGCAGCAAAAGCTACGGAAGTTTTAAAGCGGGTTACCTACGTGTGTAGTTAGACAGCCATATTTATTTTTACCATCTGCATTCCTGTAAACGTTCAGAAACAAAATAAAATAAAACTGCTACGTTTAAATGATGTCGCGTATTTCGTGGCTTTTCATTTTATAAATTTCGGTCCGTACGATGTGGTATGTGTGGATTTAACGGTTTAGTAGTAAATTTGTATATTTAAATGTATTAGAATAAAAAAGAAACGGTGAATAAGTATTAGTATGTTTTTGTAGCGGCGTGTTTTTTGACAACTTTTATACATAAAAATGACTATATACTTCGTCTAATAATTTTAGATTTCCTGTCGTGAATTTATGTGGAATTCAGTGGGATACGTCACACATTGTAGGATATTTTTTATTGAATAAAATGACTATAATTTATTAGTACCTATATTTTGTATTTTTAGTCTACTAATTTTAGAATTTGCCTCGCATTTCAGTAAGTTAAGTAATCCATTGTAAATCATCATCACTTTTCAATAAGCGTATTCATCGTCATTCATTCATCACTAAGTCACTGTCTGTGACAGAGACAGTCACTAAGTCTCAGTAATTTATTTATTAGCATACAAAGAAAATTAAATGAAAAATGGATATATATTCAGTTCATAATTTGTTTTAGTAATACAGTAATAAGAATTTTTATTGATAAGTACGTTTGAATAATACATATAACCGTTTTCCTCTTCACTTATTTATAGATAGAATTATTATTAGTCCAATAGGTAATATTTCAATTGGTCGCTCCTTTTAATTTAGAAAGTTCTTCTCAATAATGCATTGTTTTGGACGTTTCGATACGCATAACATTAGGTATGTATTTCTAAAGGTTTCGATATCCGCTAAATATTTCTAGACGTTTCGATACGCAGAACGCTAAATGTTTCTAGACGTTTCGATACGCAGAACGCATCGAATAGACACTAGTGCCCAGTGGAATTAATATGCAATTGTGCACAATAACGGTTTGCGACGCAACGTTCTCGGTTTTCAATTTGCAATGTTATCTCTGGCGCGTCGGAAAGCCCACAGGAGATATAACGTGCATCGTTGCCACAAGCTACCGTGTGGATCGGCATTCGCTGTGGAATTTGCCAATATCTGACGCCGATATGTTGCTACTGAGGGTACCGTTGAGACTGAAGATAAACTCTAGTATATAAACTTGAGGAGAATGATGTGGAAGATACATGTTAGATTTGTAACGACAGAGATATTTTGTGGTCGGTGCTCTCTGCCTACCTCGCAAAAAAACTGGTTTGAATATATAATAAGTATAGTCAATAAGTATATTATAATAACAAACTGTTTATAATTTTATATATATAATAAATAATATAAATTAATAAATATTTGATATTTGAATTATATTGAATATTCTTGACGTGACGTTATATTAATTATAAAAAATATATTAATCGTACTGTAAATATTTTTTAATCGAAACCGTGTTTATATTGGTGAATTATTTAAATATATATTGTTATTCTATGCAATATCAATGTCGAGATAGACTTCGTAGCGCCGCGCGGTATGAATAGGAGCAACATATCAATGTTTGAACGTTGATCGAATTGTAGAAAGCGCAATATCCGGCGTATGCTATTTACATCTGCTCGCTGATATTGAATTTAGAATACAAAAATGTAGTTTTTAAATTCACTCAGAAATATAGGGTATTGTGAACGTCATAAAAATATGCTATTAGAAAACTATATAACATGATAGGCTAGCGTTTGACCATGTTAAAAAATGCAGATGCCTTCTAAGATGGATTATGCATGCCCAGAAAAAGCCTGAAATTTCAGAACGTATGTATTCAAATTATTTTCAAGTTTTATATTTTATTTGGTTTAAATACCTAGTTGTAAGGAAATTTACATATTTCTGTCAATCAAACTTTCACTTTTAACGTCGAAAGGCACATCAAAATCTATCCAGTAATTGTGAAACTTCAAATTAATAAGAAATATAAGTTTCAAAATATTATGACAGTTCTGAATTCAGTGATGCCTTAATAATTGGCTTTAGTTTAAAGTTTAAGTTATCTGTCATTATTTTTTGAAAGTTTTCGCTCTGATGTTTGGTGCTACTGATGGGTCTATGAAGTTCAGTGAATACTTTAACGTCGGACGAACATGGGCCATAGGGTTAAATAGATGGATTTTATCATTTTGAGAACTATGCTCTTCGGCCTATCACTTCAATGAAATACATGCGTGGAATTATTATGTTAAAAGGTATGTAGTACCAAATATATAGGTAAATCATATTTGTTTGTTCAAATGGGTTACAGTGCTGGAGAAGTTATTACATTTTATTTGATACAGTATCCGTAGCAATTCAGGAGAACAAATGTAAACTTTACGTCCACATAGTAAAATCGAGATTGAACTAATACTATTGGTAACATTTTCAGCGCTTCAGTATCGTAGCGCTGTTTTAGATTGAGCTTCAACGGTGTATTTAAAGAGACTCTGTGCGACAACATCGTGCATATGACCAGAGTGCTTATATGGAGTGCTACTCGCTGAAGGCTTTTTCAGTTTTAGAGCACTTATTGTATAAATAATGCATACATATCGTGTGTATTTATTTATATATGCGAAGAGTTGAAAATGAATTTTAATTGCTTGCTATTGGGAAGGCCTATGTCTAGCTATGGTCGGGAATAGGCTGACGATGATCATGATGATGATGACTGTGATGTTGATATGTCGGGATAATGGATTTGTGAAGATGTACTTATCGATACAAATACTATATGATGTCCCCCACCTAGCTGGAGTGACGATACAAGCTAAATAGCCGGCAGTGGCTGTAAACGAAGAACCCTAGATCAAGCTTCGTAATCTGCTATTATAATATATAGGTTTTATTTCTCTTCTGAAACGGTCAATCCACAGGTCCCTCATATTAAAAGTTGTCTTTTATCGATTCAATTCAACGTCTATTGTTAGGCATAGGTTTCCCTAAATCAGCGTCACTCTGCTCCGTCATGGAATTATTGTTGAAAGAAATTATTAACTTGTTGTTCTCCTGAAACGTCTGTTTATTCTGCCATATATATTAAATCGTCATTAAATGATCCTTGCTTTAGTATGTGTGGTTTACATTTAAAAATTCAACAGGGATGGTCAAATACATAAAAAACCGGACACGTATAGTATGAGCGACGTGCCGGACACCCGGTTCAATGTGTACACGGGAAAAATGAACCAACACGTCGTATGGCTCTTTTATTTGGTGGGGAAATCCACGGTGTGTGTTGTCGGTCGACTTCAGTTCTAGTATGTATATGTAAATATGGTTTCCGTATATTTAAAAAAAAAACTTTTGAGCAAAAGCCGTGTCGCCGTGGTCGGCATCGGTCTGGAAGAGATCATATCTTTGTTTCAGTGGCAAAAAGTCAATACTAACCTATAAATAATTATTGAGCAAGTTACCAAAATAAGTAAGTGGAACTTTTCAATAGATAAAATAAGTTAATATTAATATGTACATATGTACGTATTTTTAGTTAAATATGAAATTTCATTTAGTTTGTATTTAATTTGTAGTGAAATAGTTTCATCTTCTTTGGTACGCAACTAGTTTTATTGTGTTTTTAATTACTCTCAGGTTAGATGTAAGTACAGCGTAGTTGTGTGTCAACGATATGCTGGCGTTGCGCCAACTGGCCCATTCTGTGAGCCCGACACTCTTAGCTGCCCTTTCAACCCGATCTGTACTACCATTGTTTAGCTTGCACGTTTTATGAGTTTCACTATCTATCTCTATCTCTTGAAAATGGCTATTAAATTGGCAACATAAACGACAGATGGCGTCACATGTTCTGGAGTTTATGTTTTTGATGTTTAATTTCATGATAAATAATTCTTTATTATTACTGAGAACATTGTTCTCAGTAACAATACATTATTTCATAAAGTCGACGACATTCCGCCGTGTATTATTTATTTATTGTCTTTTTATGTAAACTTGCAATTTTGTGTTTCCAGCGGTTAAGAAGAATAGATATTGCAATTTTCTAGAGTATAGTATAACGCTATAAAAGTTCTTTGGGCAAATTTACTACGTTGTTCAAGGAAAAATAAGCGTTAGCAACCTGGCCATAGGATAGCGGTAAACGATCACATGGAAAGCACAAGCATTTTTAAAGGGATTGGTGTATCATCCATCTGCCCAGAGCGCACCAAGTGAGAAATGGATCCATCTTTATAAGCCTCATGTGCTATCTTAACCAAATAGATCAAGTAATGGTTGATGGGGAGTTTTTGAGATATACGAAAATGGCGCGCGTGTATATAGGGAGTGAACAGTGTTGAAGAAGGATGTCGGGACTGTAAGGACAGAGATATTTAGCATTCGATGTTCTCTGCCTAACCCGTAGATGACCTCGCGTGATGATATATTAAGAATACCATTTGATTTTGTATTTAGAAATAGGAATTTTCTAATATTTTTCATTTGTTTATAACACAAGTTGTCTACCACTGTGAGTACATACCACGCAACAATTACCCAAGCGCTTACTTGTTTTCTATGAAGTTACTCGTATGTTAAAAAAGCGTTAAAATGCAAGAAAAAACCATTTTATTGTTACTGAGAACTACAACTGCTGGTCGTCGGTGGTGATACCACTACCGTAGACAGCTCAGCGGTTCCTATAGAAAGCACAGGCGGCGTAGAGCTGTAATAGCGGAAACGATAAAACGCCACCGACACTGCACTATGACAGATATCTTTGTATGCTTCCCGCTTTTGCTAGGACTTCGCCTCTTTCGGAGTTACTTTATAAGACTGTCTTATTAGACAACCTATATGAACGAACGAATAAAGAAATCCTTCAGTGTGTGTGTGTTCGATTTATGATCTATTTGCACACGAAATCACATATAAATCCAGGAAATATTTCATGCGGTAATAACTCACAAACTTTGAAGGAAACAAATATATTAGGTAATAGTAGACTTATTATATTAATAGGATGATAAGAATTATAGCAAGTGATATGTGTACAGTAATTTAAATTTATGCAATCACAAAAAATATGTAGATTCGATAAACAACTTTGTTAAGTATATTTCCTAGGAATATAAAAGTTAAATATAAAATTCTCTTGCATATTTAAACGTACAAGGAATGGACAAGCTAGGTGATAATATCCTATTTTTATCGCCACTCGTTTCTTATTTCCTAAGTACATTTGCTACGAATACAAGAAATATATAAAAATGTCTTGTGCATCTAAAATTTCAGAAAGAATGGACAAAGTAGGTGATAGTAACCTGTTTCTATCCCTCCTCGCATCATTACACGCGTTGAAGTGCATGGAGACTATTCCGGATATTGCATTGTATACGGCCGTCTTTATCGTATAGATACACATTTCTATGGACCCCTGGTACAATGATGGCGTCTTACAATGTTTTCATAGTATGTTTTACTATTCGCAAACTCATGTTGTTTGACATTCCTAAATCATGTTCATATCAGTTGAAAGACAACAGATTATTAAGGTATTTAAGGCAAAGATGGAGGGCCTAGTTAGAACAAGACTTATCTTGTCCAATTGTAAGTACGTCAGATACTGGACGATAAGTCAGTCAGAAAGATCTGATTGACTTATCGTCCAGTCAAAAAGAAGAGTAATGAATATAGAAAAGATACAGGACTATAAAAATTTATATATGTATATGACGTTGCGTGCTTTCTGCCTACTCTATAAGGACCAGGCGCGAGGATGTAATAATAATTAAAGCAAAAGAACAAAAAATATGCTCTGTTGTTTGTAGCTAAAGCTCTTAAAAAGGAATATAAAGTTGTAATGGATTCTTATCGTCGCTCGCCTTGCGCCGGATATTGCGCTGCATATGACAACTGCTCCAAGATACGAACCACAGTAGATTGCTTGTTTTTATGTAGTATTTTCATACTATTTTCACTCTAATTAACTGCAATGAATGTCCCACTACTGTGCCAGTCTCGCTACAGGCTTATGAGGATGGAAGACATTTCATCATTTTGCTACAGTATGGAGTGGAGCTTTCACGGAGCAGATCTATTAGATGTCACGTACATCTTTTAGATGCAATGTATGTACAGCTTTTAGATGTCACTTGTGTACACCTACTAGTTTGTCACGTAAATTCAAGCTTCAATTCTACGAAACCTTCAAAATAAATTCTTAATCCCACAAATACTACAATATAACTACCTAATTCTACAAATCTTACGCTTTAACAAACATTGCATTGCTCCACTATTGTATTGACTCGCATAGATAAGCGCAGTGCCGTGCCATCAGATTAAATCACTCGTAAGGAAATAAAATATCGTATGATCGTCAAACAGAATGTGTTGTTACTTCATATAAATATAAAACAGTAGGTAAACCAAGTAAAGTTCCCGTGACCTTTTCACACAAGCAAACTTCTAACATTTACACCGAATTTTTCACATGAAGAACTTCTGAAGCTTCATCCATCACCGCCTTTGCCAGAGTTAGCGACAGTTGGCTTCAAAACCAACCTAGTTTTCAACAAACGTAAGCTCCAACTAACTTCTTATATATGTCAAGTAATATTTACATAAAAATATCGTCGGCCTAAAAGCGGAGTTACCTTTTTAATTAGTTTACGGAGTCTAGATGTCTTTTCACAACGACACTTAAGAATCTCAAAGAGAAAATTTTGTGATTCTTTTAAATAAAAGCCTCAACCCGGAGTCTTAATAAATATTACGTAGTTTTTATACGTAGCAGTGCTAGAAGTGTTCGCACGTAAAATACGTGTCCTTCTATTAGCAAAAAAGGTGAATATTTTACGTTGACACATTTCATAAATTTTATCATGTACGTTTTTATTACACCGCCGGCTTGAAAGTAATAAATTGATGTCATTTTTATACTTAAGTATTTTGCTGTTATTAATTTAGGCTAAATGTATGCGCAGGCATTTTGAGAGTCCGGGGTTCAATTCTCGGCATTCGCTTTCAACATTATGTACATATGTATAAGCGTTTTAATATGACATATTATACGCTAATGCGTATAACGAAAACGTCATGCTTTATACGAGGAAATCTACATGCATTATGATTTTTAATATCGCTTTCTAAGGCGTACAAAAGTTTGTCATTTAGTATTTGGACAGCGTGGTACTCGTGGACCTTTACCTTCTGACATGAAACTCGTGTCTAACAGTGTAATGATAAGTGTTAATAAAAATAATAATGATACATTATAAATGGGTGCTTTTAATCGTAATCTGGTTTTAGTTTTCAATTGTGTTTTTTCGTAGGAATTCTGCTTATCATATCTGAAAGCAAAGAAGAAATCCCTTGCCTGTTTACGCATAAATTTATTATCACCATCATTAACAATATTGATCATTATATCATCCCACTGTTGGGCATAGGCCTGCTCTGAGATCACTGATAATGTTTTACTAAATACAACAATAATCCCGAAAATGTCGATTTAGCCAACCGTGTTACAATTTTCAACAATGCACGGAAATTGTGGGAGGTGATTGTCATGTATTTATGCGAGTGCAGAACAGGTAAGTGATCTGTGAAATAGCGATTTGCTGTGTATACAGGCGATGTCCGGACATATGAAATTTACATTTAACCATAGCGAAATTATCAAGCGTATGAAATAATTTCAACACAGTTTGACCGTAATGATCTGATGTCGTTAAATGTGTATTGATAAATAGTAAAAATCTTTTGACACCTCCACATAGACATACGATTTTGAACATTTGAACTTGGTAAAGCCTATGGAAAGTAGGCAGCTGACTAATTACTTAATATACATTCTCATAATATCAATGTACGCTATTATTCTTCCAGTAACCTAATTTATTCTATAGCTTCGACTAAAGCATAATTCGTTTTGTTAAACAATTTCATTCCACCATTCCGCGTACAAGTTTTTATGAACGCTTTGATTTTCCTTCCATATTTCTGTTCGTATCTTTTTTAAAACACTCTGTGGTGGTTCATGCTTAATTGCTTGTATCTATTTTAATAGCTGAACAAAGAGATTCCGTTGAAAATGCGTTTATTTGTCTGAAGTAAAGTATCTCGGGCGAAACCTCTGAGAATTTTTAAATTAGAAAAACTCAACGATATTTAGACGGTTGTTTTGTTTTAAATAAGGTTTCTATCTAAACGGGAATCGGGTAAACGGTTTATTGTAAATCCTTCCTTAATCTTTCCGACAAATTTAACATTTCTGAACGTGGATTGGCTGAACAATACGTTGGGCAATTAGTTTATAGCTTGATATAAAAAGGTAAGACAAGTGATATAGTTGTCTGTTTTTTATTTTTGATAATTATATTGTTCTGCTCACAATCCTATAAAATAGAGCTTTGACGTTCATATTCTCGTAATTTAAGGCCGATAGCCCATTTAAATGTAAGAAAATACCAGCAATACTGTTACTAAAGAAATTTATGACTTCACTTGCTACTAGTCAAATAAAAGTGCATTCTTTGACCTAACGTAAGCTTTTCGGGAAATAAAACGTAACGTGTTGACACTATCGACTCGGAAAGTGCATAGTGGGCACACTCCGCAAAAAAGACTGATAGAAAATCCAAAGTTACAAGAGCCACAATCAATTTGAAACCGTTGGAATTGAAAGGACGAAAAATGGCTAGATATCGGCCGGTGATAGTAGATACCCGCTCGCCTTCAAGACAAATAGAAGACATAAATCTTAGTTAAGCATGCCATGTAGAAAGAATACGCCATACTTACGTATATGTTTGTTTTGGAGGAGCAAATGTGTACTAGAAAAACGCATTACGGATAAGTAGCGCTGTCTAGAGGATATCAGTAAGTTTATTAGGCTTTCGATACAATTTCACAAAAAGCTTGAAGATGTTTCAGCGAGTTAGCGCCCTACCGCGACGTTAAGAGATGGTTTTTTGGAAAGGATTATTATTTTTCTACGCTTATGTTTTCATGCCTTTTTATTCAGTATAATAGGAAAAGCCGATTTTCTGAGTATCATTTCGATTATGTGAATGTACCTTCCAGCATTGTAATTCTTTGGGAAGATTTGCTTTCTAAGCGAAAATACTGTCAAAAAAATTTTAATGTATCAATATAAAAGTAAAGACTCATTTTAATTCTTTTTTATTTTCTCTACCTCCTCAGCAATCGACGGCACGAGCCCACATCCATTTATATTATTATTAATAAAAAGTCGATTTCTCTATAAATGTATGACGACTCTAGAGGGCCACATACTCGTATAATATTCATTTAAGTTCCTTCGCACGTATTATGTGTCTATTTTTTTTTACGTCAATTGTTAAAGTAGAGAGCGAGATAAATCATGATGTCAATTTGCTATTGACAGTATAGGTTTAGTTTTATTCGTTTCTTTTTGTCTAATATATTTTACACCTCCACGTCTTTATTCCCCAAAGGCATAGGAGTATAGTACATTCCTGCGATCTATCTGTAAAATTATTCGGGCTATGACCAGAAACTATAGAAAAATCCGATGGTGCCCGACCCGGGAAACGAACCCACTAACTCTCGATGAATAGTCGCGTTTACAACAGCTCGACCAACGAGTCAGTTAGAGAACTAATAATGATATAACATGCTGTACTTCCCCGAAG
>DWME01005190.1:0-15250 GCA_018244795.1 Parelbella ahira ahira | reverse complement strand
GGTCGCCGGACCCCTGGTAGGAAAGCGCCCTCTGCTCCTTTTAAGGTAAGGCAACCGGTAAACCGAGAGTTGTCGCCACATAATGAAATAGACGAATATCTACATATAGAGTACAACCCCAGTAATATTCATCATCATCATCTTCATCCAACTCCTCTCCACTGCTTGACATAAGCCTCTCCAATAATACGTTCATGAGCTCAATCTTTAGCTCTCCAACCGCATAAAAAATATTTAAACTGTTAAATAAAATTTCGTACATAACATTACCCGAATCTGAATAGCATATCGCGTAACTCGTGTGATGGGTATATTACTAAAACGTCCATCACATTGCCATTTCGTCACAAATCCGTGCTTGACACATTCTATCCTTACCTGACCTTAATTCGGCCGATCGAGTGCTCATAACTCTATTACCCCCTCATATTTTTAGGTTGGTACATTGCATAAAAATCAATCCTATACTGAATGGTCATTTACATAAAGAAATTATAGAAATATTGCCCATTAAAATCTAATTACGTAGAGCGCAGTCAGCTTTTGGGTAGCTGACTTCTAGTACACATTTCCTATGAGCGTCTCCATGTTTTAATGCTGTTCTCAGTAACGTTTAAAATTTCTGCTGAATAATGAATATAAACAACAAAGGCAAGGAAATCTATGAGAATATCTTATACAAATAAATTTGAATTTGGAATAAATAGAACGGAACTGTCGCTATCAGTTAGTCCTATTAATATAAATATTAATAACATAATTGTTTCTTTTAAATTGGTTCCAACACTGTAGAAATAGGGACTATTACTATCACTAGCTAGATAAAGATTTGGTAATATGAATCCATTTAGAAATAATAGGTATATGTCCCAGTAGACGTAGGCCACCAACGGATTAGTACTTCTCAAGATTGAAATGGTCACAATTGCTTCAAGTAGGAAATAGGTTCGGTAGCCATATCCTCCGACCCATATACAAATTCTACCACCCGTAGATACTGGAGACCTGAAGCCCACTCTTGCAAGCATGTGTACTTGGAAATACATACATACAAGTCATATATAATTTAAGCATACATACATGAACATCAGTTTGTTTGTATAATCAGTTTCTGTTTGACGCAAATCACTGCAAAAGGCAATGAATTACAAAAAATAGTCAAAACCATAATTCGTCGACCCTAGACAAAATGGTATCCAAGAAAGCGGGTTCTTACACACTATACGGTACTCACAGACTTCGTGTGCCGCAGACCCTCAGGCCACGAATTGTATATACGGTGTATAGTAAATTGATGTCTACGCAAGGCAAAGGACATTTTAATCTGGTCCCCTGAGCCCCGCAACCATAGCTGCGTAAGGGATAAAATGAAAAGTCGATGGCAGTTCTTTCCACATGACAAATAGTGGTTGTTGAATCAATTGTGTACGTGCCTATGTCTCAATTGGAAAGCTCAAAGTATAATAAAAGAAGGGCCGATTGAAATATTTCAACATAAAATTTTCAAGCACAGCATCAGACTTAATAGGTTTTACACAGGATGTCGGACGTCAAATATTGTGTTTGTTTCAAATGGAAAAAACAATCATCACGCCTATATTTTACCGCAGACGTAGACAGAGGAGTATAGTATTTCCATTTTTCATCAGTTACGTTATTAATCTTATCGAGTAGAGGGTGAGCCTATTATTTTGACTTTGAGTTACTTCTGAGACTTTCAAATTAGTAAATCTCTATAATACTTGTTACAATTATACATATGTGTATAATAATGTATATAATATGAACTATTTCTTACAATTAGAGATATCATTTCTCTTACTACTAATGTAATCCTCTCGACAGAAGCTCTCGTAACTGGCACGGAAACGGAACTGTTATTCTTGCGTATTTTATTATCTCTCTCGCAAAGAAAATGTAGAGTTTACGTGCACAACTATTTTACTCCCGGAAACTCGGTTAAAAGGAATTTTCTTGCAAAATTAAACACTGAAACAATAAATTTGCATCTAAAATCTTAGCAACCGCTTTAACGGATTTTAGGTGATACTTTAATTCCTACATTTAAAGCATAATCAGCGGAAACAGCCTTTTGAGTTCCTTCCAACATTCCGGTGAAACGTGTTAAGAGAAACCAAATGGTTGCATCATTATTTTCAGCCACCTCAAAGTAATTGGACTGGTTTTTCAACTGGTGGGAATTCGCGAATCTCGATGTTGACCGATTGTTAATCGGTAATGAAAATTTTTCAGTTAGCAAATTTGGTGCAAATTCTCAAATTCTCGAAACGCTTTATATGTAGTTCTTGTAATATCACAACTAGAAATTTCCATCACCATATTATTCACCGGCCCGGTGGGATGACGATCTGCGAAAGGCTGCAGGCGGATGCTGGATGCGACAAGCCGAAGACAGGGCGCGATGGCACTCATTGGGGGAGGCCTACGTCCAGCAGTGGACTGAGATAGGCTGATGATGATGCTTGAAGTTATTAAACGCTGCCAACTGTACTTGAATATCCATCCAACTTTAACATAACTAGAAATAACGACTAAAACAGTTATTGCAGCTCGGCCATGTTTACGAACATTTTAAAGGCGGCTATAGATTCAAAAGCATGTCACACCTAATAGTGCTACTGAAGGCGTAAGTTTGCGAATCGTACTAAGAATGGCACAAAGTACATATTATACTTTTACACGCTTGCAATGAGTACTTCTCTGATCGTTATAGGTTTCACACAGCTTTTATTCCAGC
Source organism: Parelbella ahira ahira (assembly GCA_018244795.1). Lineage (NCBI taxonomy): Eukaryota > Metazoa > Arthropoda > Insecta > Lepidoptera > Hesperiidae > Parelbella > Parelbella ahira. The sequence goes on along the minus strand of DWME01005190.1, from coordinate 12,492 downwards.
AGGAGTAAATTGGATTCTATGAGCCTACAACAGCGTATCATAAATTATGTGAGATGTATGACCTTATAGGTCGAGACTAGTATATTATCAGGTACGACTTTTAAGAGGCCACTTGAAGCGTTATTTTTACCTATTATTCCCTTTAGCCTACTCGCATTCCCATGGCTTTAACTCCCTCTCTAGCCTAACAGCTAACAGTCTCCGGATGGCCGACATTGTTAATGGCTGTAAATCGTCTTGAATACCGGAGCCATTACACTTCTCCAGGGTGTTCGGTCAGTATACGGAATGTACTCCAGGGTGTACGGAGAGCAACAGTGCCTGCCGTTGAAAACCCCATAGTCCTCCCATTAGCGCAATGGAAAGCCACAGAGATGTAAAAGTGAAGATAGATAACGTAAGCCACGTAACATGATCAAGACAAAACGTGAGAAGGCTGACAACCCGCATAGGATCAACTTAGTAGATTATAACTTCAAGCTTTTCATTTTGACAGAAGTCGCACCCAACAGTGAAATTATCAAAGAATTGATAATGACAACTTAACCAAAAAACGTATTACATTCCAAAATAAAACCATTGAATAGTGTACGTACCGCCGAATTGAACAGTATAGAATAAAACCATTTTAGTATTGTTTTGTTGTGGGTCGCGCGAAGGGCGTTGTACTATTTACAGTGTACCAATAAGATTTATAAAACACATTTCATTCTATTCATCTAAAGTGCACCAAAATCATCATTTAGTTCTGGAGTGGTTTTGCTAAATCTCTAAACGCCCCAGGATCCTAATCCCTACAATAGAACCCACTCTTAGTAATGTTTTCTAAATTCATATTAATAATATTCTATTAGTTTTTAAATACATAGGTACGTGTGTAGAAAATTTGACATATTGACTCGGAATAAATACGTCATCATACATTTATCCTGGGTGGTAATTGAACCAGCAACCCTCAACTCAGTAGTCGTGGTCATTACTCGTTGCATCAACAGCTCTACCACAAACAAGTGGCACGAAACCATTATGATATAAATAGCCAAGACAATTTACACCGATACACACAATTTAATACCAGTACACACACAAATTTAAAACAATACACACTAACAAAATTATACCGATACACACACATTTTATACCGATACACACACAAGATGAACGGTATAAATTGGCAACCCTTGTAGATTAAGTTCCCGTGACTCGATTACAAGTGATCCCTAACCGTTACACCGTTTGAATTGGAACTCAGTATTGTTCGGTTACCCTTACAAAAGATGAAGAATATTTTGATTTCTCAACATTGTAATGTAGCTGTAGGTATGCATATCAATTATTAAGTATCAATTGACAATGACAAATATACATAGTCTGCTGAATAAAGTAATCTAGCAACTTATGTATTAACATTTTTGTCGTTACTGTCATATTTATACACCTATGTATAAAAATTTAACTGTAGATACATACATACGTATTTATATTTTGATAAATGTACGTATAAAACGTATTTTATAATAGAATATTTCATTTAAAACGTCTATAGAGGGCATTGTTTTCGACATCAAGGCATTATTCCGCTGAATCGTAAAGCGAAATTGTTATCGTTTTAGCGTCACGTCACGGTCCTTACCTAATATATACAGAGCACCGAGTGCCAAATATCTGTCTTGACAAACCTGACATGTCTCTTGTATATTAATCAGGCTCTTCATACATATAATTAAGCTAAATTAAATGCCATTGGAAAAATGTGTTACCGCGGCCTCTATTAAATACAGCCCTTAGCCCATGTCCCTTTGTCATAATTATGTATATTTCCTACATATAATTTATTAATAATATTACTTATAAAATTTATTAATAATTTTACTTATAACGTTATAAGTCAATTTTAAAACCGTTATTCATTATTTTTGGTATTACAATTAGAATGTTATTATTTTACATTTATTATTATTTCAATATTTCTTATCTCCGTCAAACTCGTATTAAACTTAAAGACGCAAATCACTATAATCGACTCTAAACTCTAACTGTTACTTTTAGTACTGCTAGTAAAATGATCTATTAGACCTATTTTTCATAATGTTTTTCATCTCACTTCTTATAACTTTGTTGCAACCAATTCAAGTAGCAATTCTGTGTCTCCGAAACGGGCGTGCTTGTATGAAGCAAGTGATGAATGTGGAAGAAACGCGTCGGGTAGGATAGAATAAAGATACTTGACATTTTGTGCTCTCTGCCAACTGTTTTCGAAAAGTGGAGTGATCATATGATAATAATAACAATTCTGAGTACTCAAAAATTGAGGAGGTTATTTAGCATATTTTATTACGATCCTGTAAGATAATTTATGAGGTTCCTATAGCGCGGCAAAACTTAGAGACTAACCCTATGAATGTTCCACTAATATGCTCAGATCTCTCCGTGCAGCTGGAGAAAGCTACTCCAGCACACGCTACAACAATAAAATTGTTGGACAGGTTGGTTGGCAAAGGCTAAGCCCTTCTACTAGATTTAAGAAACGGATTAGGATATGATATTTAATGTTTCCCATAGCAGATAAATGTTTGATAATAATCACTCATTTCCGCTCATCTATACAGAAATCGGCCGCGCCCGAAGTCGCTTCAATTAACGGATTGTGTTCTTATGATTTTCGTAACTACTCGTATGTAAAAGTCCGACCGATTTCGACCATACGGAGTGCTTTATCTGCGATTTCGTTGCGTTGCGTTGATATGCTCTAATATGATTTATGCAGCCAATCTTCAAGGTGAAAATTTTCGCAAACTGCGAGTACCTATGTGATCTCACCGTTATCATAATTATAAATTATATCCGCATATGGACGAAATTTAAAATCTTTACGCGTGGCATCCAGCTCGAAACGCCTCTGAACTATAACAACGCACGGAACAATTAAACATGGCTCAGTGTGAAAACTTTGACCAATAGTACGAGTAACCGATCATAGATCCCATTTAAGGTCTACATAATCATATAGCGCCTTCGCTGACCATTTACAATTGTCAAAACATCCGCGCCCACGACTTTATCGTTCCGGTGTCCTTTTTATTGCTATCATACCATTATCTGCCAATTTAACGCGACGTAAATGGCATACTGACGTAGAATTGTCGATATCGTTTTCAATACAGCGAAGAACAGATATCGTTTGAAAGTAAGCTTACAGTAACCTGCCGCTTGTAACTGGTAATGCGTTGATGATATAGGCAGGATAATTGAGGATACAGGCAGAGTCAGAATTGTCTCATACCGGAGCGCATGTAAGAAGAGATGAATGTAGAAGAAGCACGCCGTCTCTTAGAGTATATATGGAAAGATATATGGCCCTCAGTGCTCTCTGCCTACCCCGTAAAGAACCTCTTCTAACGGTATGATAAAAATACAATATAATGCAACGGAGACGCTATTTACAGTAGCCTTTTTGCTTACTGTTCGATAATAATCGGTAACTCACATCGGAAGCGATTTAACGCCTTCCGATAGACAGTTAAGCCACTTACACGCTCCATTCATTCTAGCCGCAGAATCGTGCTCAAGTAAACTTGAAGTCTTTTTGGTGATCAACTTGTGCCGTGTATTAACATGCTTATAAATTGCATCATGTCTAACATTATTATACATGACTTTTTAAAAAAGTTTAAGGAACCGTTTAACAATATGTGTTTTAGTTAACAACATAGATAAAATTATTTGCTCATTTCTTAAACCATCAATTGGATTTTCCTTTTTTTATAGTAATAAAAAAACGTTCAGTATTACTTTTATATACTTCACTTAACTTATTTTTATAGTCGTTTTTGTGCAGTTTTGTAGAACGAATATTATATTTTAAACTTCCAAAATTATAGTTTTAATTATATATTTATAAAGTGTATTTGCGTGTCAATTGTGATTAAAATTTAAATTAATGTCGTACTTTGATAATAAGTTTAAATACATAATTATGTGTACTTTTTTGTTTGTCTGAGGGTTTAATATAGAGTAACTTTTCAAATATTTAATGTGAATAATTTTAATACAATGATGATAATGATTAACATTTAAAATGTTTTATTGATTACAATTATGATTAACTTTTTATACAGACGTAAAATGTTGCATTTATTACGATTATTTATCAAGAGACGAATTTCCATATAAAAGAAAAGTTTACAAATCTTACTTTGGAACGGCCACAAACTTTAAAAGTTCTGAGTGTCGTCGAAAAGTTGTTCTTCTGACGGGAGTGGTGAAGCGACCACTTAAAAAGTTTTATTTTTCCACTACGATTTTTCTTTGTGCCCCGAGGTGCATCCCGGATGCGACCGTATCCAACCGAGGGTTCGCGGCAACTGCTGTGCTTGACCATCCGCTGTCGACGTCGAAACAAGCATTTCTTCAGCAACCACAACGCATGCGCCAACACACTCCGCCTACAAAACTTTTGACGATAAATGCGCTGTTACATCGTCACTTGTTTCGTGATTTATTCAATAAATTGTTTAATAAGTTTATAATTAATCGCTATTTCGTATTTCTCGATTTCGACTGTATCGGTATCAATAATATAATGTGATTTTATTGTGTTTTAGTCGCGTGCGACAAACAACATTTAAGTAGTGGCAAAATTTAAAAATAAAACGCAGCTAACATTATTGTAAAGTACAGAATATTTTGTTAAAAAATTTAATGAATCTAAATAAAATTTCATTATTTTCAACAAATAAAAATGTAGATTTGCGTATCAAATTGTGATAATCCAAATATATTTATTAAGCTGTCTTTCTTTATGTTTTCGATTATCATTTTAAAAACTTGAACAAATAAATTCCCTAGATGACGATTCGAATCGACAGAAATAAGGGTAATATAATTGTCCTTCAGAGCAAAGGAAAATTCAAAATTAACCAAATAGGTATACCTGCATTGAGTAGGTACTCTACAGTTAAAACAGCTATTCACGCCATTATCGTCACGTCACGTCAACTCTTCTCAGAAGAGACAATCTTGCGAAACTTGGCACGCTTTAGGAAACATTGTGAAGTAGGTACTATCTAATATGCTCGTATGCTATACACTCACGATGTTTTCCTTTAACGTTTCATCACCATCAGCCTATCTCAGTCCACTGCTGGACATAGTCCTTCTCATTGTCATGAGCGATAATGCGCCCTGTCCTCGGCTTGTCGCATCCAACATCTGCCTGTAGCCTTTCGCCGATCGTCATCCCACCGGGCCGGAGGGCGTCCTACACTACGTTTGCCGAGTCGCGGTCTCCACTCCAGAACACGCCTACTCCGCCAGTTGCCGATTCTTCGGCAGATATGCCCGGCCCATTGCCACGCAACGTTAAACGTTGAAACGAACGTTACGCCAAGTGATATTTAATTACTCGGTTAGTCGGGTGTAATGGACAACAAATACAAAAATGTAGCTGGCTTTTAAAAAGTAACATATCAATCAACCAATTCAGCATCTGCTGTTATTTATGCAAAAGAACAGCAGTAGCATTGTACCTGTTCCTCAGTCACAACTGGCTCCTGCTCATCTATATTCGAACTTTTAATACATTTGTCACCGGCTGTCTGTAAGATTAAGGTGGATCTGATAGCGTTAATCAGTCCAATTAATATAAGATGTCAATGAAATTGGTAGTAAAGATTAATTTATAACGTGTATTAAAGTGTATTCGTTCTACCCCACAGCAGTTCAATAAATATCGCTCCAATCACAATTCGTAGACCATTAGCACCACTTTTAAGTACTATTTGCATCACTATTACTAATAGCAATAATCCCGCTAGTCCCTGAACAGATTGCAAAAGAAACAAGATAAAAAGTAAAAAACGGCTGCATTATCTTCAAACATGTTTTGTCATCGTTCATTTCACCGGCAACTCGCTCTGAAGCAATATAATCTTAGGGGAGTATTAAACGTCTACGCAGTATTATACGCGACGATGCCGGTCCCCTAAAATCGCGTTGACATTGTTTTTTTACGATGACACACACACATAAGCCGGCTTTACCGGGATCACTCTGAGGTAGGGACATCGTGATAACCGTCAGACGTTATGTGACGGTCTTTATTTGGCAAAAAACTGCGCAATAATTCCTAAGTAGCAGTATCGTTGTGGTTATTTTACGCAATTCTTTAAAACATACTCCTTTTTATTCGGTATATACCAAATATTTCATTGACATTAGTTACATTACGACGTTTTAAAAGTCCAAATTTATTAGTTTATTTGGGATACAATTCGTCCAGTTAGTATAAGTTATCAGTATCTAACAATCAGTTGTTTTAAGGTATATTTTGAATATTATATCCACTTTGAAAAAAATTGGTAAATTATTTCAACTAATTTAAAATTTTATTACAATAATATTATTTTAGATAAATGGTAGCGCTTTAAGAATTACAAGTTCTTCTTCTGTTAATACAGGCCTATAAAAACAATATTTTATTGTTGAAAATCCCGCCGCAGGAAATGTAAATGGTATAAAAATTAAACAGTACAATAAATAATAAACATTTCAGTTTCTGATCAACACAATAATATCCCAAAGAAGAGAACCGATAACAGTTTCACGAACGGAATATATTCAGTTTAACTAAAGTGACTGAACCCGAACTCATAATAAAACCACATTTGATTATAATGATGTTGCTTCGATACCGATATGTTAAATAGAAATCGGTATCCATACATACATATATGACATTCAGTATTTTTCTCCTTCAATAATATGAATGACACGGATAATGTTGAGATAAATATACATATGTATATATATCACTGCAAACTTCAAAGTCAAAGTCACTAAAATTTTTATAGGACTAAAAACACAGCTCAGCTACAGTATCCCTTAAGAAATGAAACTCAGCATCAAATATTTTTTTGATCGTAACATGAACTCTCAGAGAACTTTTCCCGTTTGTCATATTTACATTTTTATAGGATTATTAGTTTACCGCAGTTTAAAGTACTCGGATAAGATGTGATGTCATACTTGTGGACAAAACAGACACTATGGGTTTATCTTTCTATCTGGTCCGAAGAATTTATATATTCATTGGACAATCAAGTCCAACTTGGATAACAAATTCGGCTTTACTATAGCGGGGGATGCGATTAATAGATGCAATTTTATATTTATCAGGAAAATTAAGTAACACGAAAAATTCCGGGTTACGTTCAGAAAGCTATTACATCGTTTTTAATTAAGATTTCTTAGCGGCTAAAACAGAAGATGCTCCAGAAATATATTTGGCCAGCTGTCATCTTATTCAGGCATCGCAACTACGTAACATAGGTACGTGTATGCGAAAGGCTGCGGGCAGAAGCTGGATGCAACAAGGGTGATATAGCGCTTATTAGCGGAGATACATATATGTATGTATGTCATGCTAACTGACGGACTGACTAATTACGTAAAGTAATTTTAAATTACTGGCGGCTTCAGGGCGTCTTTTTTATAAAGTCCTTAATTTGATTCTGTATGCAATTGATTTATATGAACAAAGAAATATTCAAGACTAGAAAAGGAATATTCAATCAGTTGTATGTATTATAAATAGATGCGTAGATTTGTCAATAGTGTGCCGACCGTCCTCATCTCGGATTAGCCGAGGTCCCCCAGCGCGACCCGGCGCAAACCAGATAAAAACGTCACGTGTTGTCACTAGCTTTGTTTGGTTTAATATTTTGAATAATTTTATATATCATCCTGATTATATTTTTATTATGTTCGTTGAAGAAAAACTTGATTTTTTTACATCTGGTCCTAGGCCAAATGAAATAGTAATTTTGTATAGGACATAACATTAAAAGACGTAAAGCGGCTGAATGTGTTATCGGGAAAAGGCCATGGAATAAGTGGTGAGCCTATTGCCATACACCGGGCACAAATCCAGACTCCGAGTCACTACTAGAAATTCTAAATTAGAAAAATTCAATGGCACCCGACCCAGAATTTGAACCCAGGACCTCCCGATCGGCAGTCGCGCTTGCAACCGCTCGACCAACGAGTTTAAATTAACATATTTACTGTAAACTGCTTTGCCGGGCAGGACGACGTCTGCCGGGTCCGCTAGTAATAAATAAAATACCAAATTAATAAACAATCTTGTTGGTTATATGGAAAATTATTTGTGAACTAACTTTTCATTGATAAATAACAAGAGTTTACTAATACTATTCATTCGCGATTGAGTAATATATAATATAACATAACGTATGTCGTGTCATATGATTATAGTGTTCATCGCCATACTTGAGTTGATGATGTAATCGCTTGGTACCCGTAAATGTATTCGTTGTCGAAACTTGAAAAGTAAATAGGGGTAGCGATTAAATTCTAAAACTCTTACGAGTTACAATTAGTTCTAAGCTCTAGTCCATTATGGAGACGTGAATTTGTTTCAAGGCAACTAATACTTCGTTTACACTTAAAGGTAAAGTTTTACAAACATTCATTAGCTTGTGTGCATTGTTTCATTTATCGATTGTTAGTTTATTTATGATGTTTCACAATATACGTAGTTCGTGAAGTGTACTTTTACTATTTATCAAAGAGGCGAACCAATGGGATAAAACAACTCTACACCTTAGAAACAATTTGTTGGATTTTGTTCGCATATTCTTAGGTACGAGTAAACGATCAATATTAAACTAATGTTTTGATTGTTAAAAACTAATTCTTACGAGCAAATGGTTTGCTCACTTAATGAAACCTTATGTTCACTTTTCCTAAGGAAAGCTTGTGTTTTGCTCGCCTATATAAAAAGTACGCCTATAAAAAGTACATATAATTAATTTCGTATTCCGTTAAGCTCACCCCTTATTCCATAGTGCAACGTAGACGTAACCCGTAAAATGTGTCTACCACCCTCCTCTGGTTAGCCTCTTTGAGTAGATAAACTAGTGGTGTTACATTTTATTCCTTTAAGCTTCTATAGCTCAGCAGGTACAATGTTTATTTTGTACTTAGCTCTTGGGTCATCAAAACACAAGCGGCGTTAGAGTGGAGAAAAAATATCACGTGGAACATTGACGTTATGCGACAGGCCACGTTATACTTTAAAAGTAACCGCGTCATAGCAAGTCACGTTGATCACCCACAGGCCCAAAGTACGTATTCAATAATTTAAAGTACCAGCCAACTCCTGGTTCTACGTAACCACGCAGACACGTGATTGTCGACTAAATTATGAGACCGCTTGCGTGATCGCCCCATCAGGAACGGAATCGTGACTTTTTAAAAATTTACCAAGCTTCGCGGAAAGTTGGAGAAACGTAATACAGTGAGTCAATTACCAAGCTTCATTAATTATTTTTATTTCTTATTTAGTTGCATAACGAGAGGAACATTTTACTGCACTCCATCGTTGTCCTATAATTTCATGTAAGTTTCCAATTTGCCTACACAATAGCCGTGTGTTTCAAATGAAATACAGCGGACATGACAGTTTATGACGTCGTTTATGACGTACATTTTTAAGTTAACTATGAATATCTTATTATCGTTCGCAGACATGATGGCAAAACCGTAATTACTTAGTCTTGTTATATTAAAAACCCAATCTAATATCCGACGACATTAGTATGTATCGTTTTCCATCGAAGTGATTAGTTCCCAGAAGAAACTCATTACTATGGTAGCGAGACGATCAAGAACCTTACGAAAATGTAACAACGTAAAGGGAAAAACGTTCCATGCTTGCAATATCTCTGTAAGTCTTTCTAGTAAAAACGTAACATCACGCGTGTAATCCCCGAAGTGGTAGGCAGAGGAGTGTGGCACACTCCTACGTTTCACAAGACACAACGTCGTTTCAGTGATGTGGGTACATTATTAAACTTTGAGTACGCCTTACCACAATTAAGAGCTTTACAAATGTCGTCCACAGTAAACATTAAGGGCGGTTAAAATGTATGGAACAACTATGGGTAAATCAATCCCTGTATAAATTCGTTGTGATCTTTCAATCCAATTTCTCAATAACGTTTATGAGTACTAATTTATTTACTTTATGTTCATTAGTTGAATGGTTGCGTATATAGTCACTCCAGCTAGGCGGAGAGACGATTTACGCAAAGTCGCTGGTAGCAGTTGGATGCGACGAGCTGAAGATCGAGGTCAGTGGCGTGCTATTGGACAGGCCTATGTCCAGCAGTGGACGGAAATTGGCTGATAATGATGATGATGATGATGTTATCCCCCAATAATATGATTTTTTACATTCGAGGTGTATATTTTATCTGTATTAATATGTAGCTAACGAAATTATCGGGTATATAGATTTACGGAAACCATTTCAGTTTAAAATATGTGCTTGTCTACTAACGAGATCGATGACTACCTGATAGTGTTCATGGCAACTGATGGAAACTTTTTCAATATTTGTCACAGGTACTTTGCCACCCCTTTAGGAACAAACAAGCCCTTGAGCCTCTATATGTTCGTCTGTGCCATTCATTTAAACAAAGCCTCTTAATTCTAAACAAAGTACCTTCCAACTTTAGGCTTAGTACTAAGACATTTATAGTTTAATAATTATATTATTTTTCGACATGCAAGAGGCCATTACAATCAGTAATTAGTAAAAATATGTGATTTGCTGTAACTGAATACGAAACTAACAAACTTAATACTAACATTCACAAAATATGAATAATACGTAAAATTTTTACGTGACATGGGAATAAGACATACCTACTCGTAAGTGAAAATACTAATTTATTTTCTAAGTCCTGGAAAACGTAATGTTTTTATTCATAGTTTTGAATTATCTTTTAAATTAATTTGTAGGATTTACAGGTAATGCATCGAATTATTTTACACCCTGCAATATGGATTTTGAAAAATTTTTGTTGCGATACAAAGTGGCAATTGTTACGTAAAACCACAGGATTGTTGTTAGCGGTCTACTGTATTGGATTTGGATTGAATTTAATATTTAATAACTTTCATACACTTATATACTTTGTAAACAATAAGAGTGAGTCCACATTGTAGTAATTTGCTCAGACTATGAATTATTTTCTAACGTAGTATTAGTAGCCCTCAGCTGTTTACTCGGTACAAATAAAAAGAAAATCATTTTAGACATCGTACACCCATCGAACGTATTTAATACAAGAAATGATAGAACAAGAACATATAAAAATTAACGTAACATCGTAAGTCTTTCTAGTAAAAACGTAACATCACGCCTATAATCCCCGAAGAGGTTTGCAGGGGTTTACTACACCCCCACGTTTCACCAGTTACGTTTAAGTCTCATGCAATAGGTGGTGCGCCTATTGCCATACATCGGGCACTGATTCGGTCTCCGAGTCACTACTAGAAATTCTAAATAAGAAAAATCCAATAATACCCAACCCGGGATTTGAACCCAGGAGCTCCCAATCGGCAGCCGCACTTGCAACCGCTCGACCAATGAGACAGTCGTATATAAAACCTGTGTTAAGATATAGGTAGTCACTTCGTTCCATCTGCATGTGTCTAATGTACGTACATTGAGAGAAACAGTAAAGCGAGCCGTATTTAGCACATAAATAAAATGTTTCTTCTACGGCATGCTTCAATATTGATTCTTTTATTTTATTTACTCAAAGTAACAAAATTAAAATAATGTAGGTACTAATATCGTATTATTTGATAGTCAAAGTGTCACAGTAGCCTCGTATTTGATTATTTTCCACTCACAGCAGATGTTGTACCGGTTTGCCCAAGTGTTTAATATTCAAATCATTTTATTTATTCATTATGCGCGTCAAATGCTTTCATAATTTACACTTAGGTACCTGACTTTTATATTTCCTTAGAGGTCATTATGGAATTTTCATAAATATAGCTACTATTTAGAGTGATATAGTTGTAATAAAGATGAGAACAGTGTCTAAATATAAGTATGTTTTTGTTTCAATATGTACAGTCATATCAGTATCTGACGAAAACATTTTTTTTTTACTTTGCTTCACCGCAAATCTCATATATCAAACTCAAACTCAAATTCTTACTGACTGTATAATAGTTTTTTACAGCATTACGTAATTTATTACGATAGAGCTTTTGACTTCAGTTACGAGTAACTGTTAGGTCTCTAGGTACTCGAGACGTTTAAAAAATATGCGTATATAAAGAAAAATAAGTTTTATATGCCAAATTACACTTTAAACTTAACGTAAACGGCATATTATTTCGAGATAAACAACTTAAAAAAATTGCATAATTCAAAAATAATTATGAATAGTCGAGTTTTTTTTATTTACAAATACCTGTGTTCGCTCACTTTGACTTGTTTTTTAGTGTTGTCATATTTTATGGCGGCATGTTCGAAATATAATAGACAGGTTTGACTGCCTCGTTGGTCGAGCGGTTGCAAGCGCGACTGCCGAGGTCCTGGGAGGAGGTCGTGGGTCCAAATCCCGGGTCGGGTACCATTGGATTTTTCTAATTTAGAATTTCTAA
>DWME01005189.1:0-15253 GCA_018244795.1 Parelbella ahira ahira | reverse complement strand
ACTTTATAATTATACTTACTTGATTTTCTAATAATTCACTTTAAATTAAAGGTACCTTTTTTACTAGTGTATGTAACAAAGTAGGTAACTCAATTTAATTAAAGACAAAACTATTTCTTTTTACTAAATGTGTAATAATAAATTTTGAGAGTTAGGATTCTGCTTTGATCGGGGGCCCCTTCCGGCTGGGGGCCCGTGGAATTTTGCCGACTTGCCACCTGTAGTTACGCCACTGTATTTGACACTCAGCTCTTTGCTTACCCCATTATGAACATGGCCTGACTGTATAAAACAATAATTGTAAAGATTATTTATTATTTTTGGCGCCAGACCTAAAGTTTATTTTCAATTTACATACTAAAGTATTTCTTAGTTCTGATAGCGTAAACATGTTTGTTTTTATTTCGTATCTAAAACACTGCCAATTGCATACTTAATGAAAAACAATAGCAAATTTATTTCTTGAACTGTTAATTCCTGTAAATATTTTTCTGTGAATGTGAAATCCCAGTTAGATCACCAACTTACGGAATATTGCGATACAAGTTTCATTAGATAAACACTATACTCGCCATAGTATGATAATTGTTATAATATCATCTCATTAGATCCATTACAAGGTAGGCACAGAGCATCGAGCGTCAAATACCTCTATTACTTAATATGTTTGTATTACTCTATTACTAGTGGCACATTATTTACAATTTAAACCGTGTGATACTTTTAAAAAAGAAAACGTGTAATTCCAAGTTTGAATACCGTTCCTTCAGTGACTGATGTGACTTCACAACAGATACGAGTGAGAGAATATTGTTATCTAAATGAAATTGATGTTATCAGTTCAAAGGCGGTTTCTAATGTAATTCAATGCACAATAGACTCATCCACGGCCTATTTGATGGAGCGAAGAAAGTAACGTACGGATATAAAAGTGAATTTAAAATATTCACTTTTTCCAAGCCGCGTTATGTGTACGAGTTCAACAGACAGACGTAAAAGACATAATTGTAATGTAACGATTATTAATTACGTTATACATAATCCCTAAACCACATGTAGGTATAGCGTGGGAAGTTAGAGCAAAAACCCCTCTAGTAGAGACCTATGTCCAGCAGTAGATTGAGCCACGCTGATGATAATGGAGACGATTATGATGATGATGATGATGAGATAGTAGATATTATTAATAAACATGATTATTCTTTAAAGATGTTTATTAAAACCGTGGCGGGCGAAAATCCTTAGTATATACGTGACTGTAGGGAAAATAGCCATAAGGATATGTTTTATATGTAGGTACATATTTTTTAAGCGCCAGGTCTCTTACGGTTTAGGCAAAAAGTATATATAAATGTTTTAATGTATAATATAATAAATATAAATATAAGAGAAAAGATTACTATATCACTATTTTATGTTTAGCAATAAACATTTATTTCCCTCTTCTCTGAAACTACTTGCATCTGAAAACATTTCCTAAAACATCTGAATCGTAAACATTAAGTGCATACTAAACATTGCAACATGTCTCAAAGACGAACCCAAAACATTTAACACGTTTAGAGTAGGTATTTCGCTTCCAGTAACAAAGTAAATTTTATTTTGGCTTTTGGCTTTAAAAGCCTTGAACGATTGACGTTACTCGTGTATCCATTTCATTTGAGCACAGGATGCGATTCCCGCGAGTGTTTAAAACGTTCTGCCTGTCTGTTATTACTAAACAAAAACAAATTTTGCTGCACACTCGGTACCTGACGTCCGCAGGGATAGTATAAGTTGTATAGACAAGTTATAACATTCAGCACGTGTTGGCAGCTAGCGGATATTGCAATATTTCATTACAGTGTTAAATATATCAGTTTTCTCAACTCTGCAATCATCTTCCAGATCTAATTATAAAAACTAATGTTCCAGTAGCGATCGAAATTTGATCGTACTCTATTATATTTATCAATTTGAAGGTTATTGAGGTTCTAATGTCAAAGAGTACACTTCCATAAATCTTTTCTCTGTAGTGCTGATTAACAACAGATTATTTTATGTTTAATATTGACAGTAGGCACGTAATAAATGTTTTATCTAATTCATCTAGAGGTATTTGTAATACAGATTAAATATACATTTTTATATCTGCACTCCTTCTCTATGTAAATTTTAACATTAGCAAGTCTCACATTTCTCCGTGTACGTAATATTCTCAAAAAGAAGTACAAAATTTCTCTTCATGTGTTAATATATAGGTTATGTTAGAAATTATTAAAATACTTAATTAGATATTGATGCTTCTGCACTTGAGATTATGAATTGGTAATTTTAAGGTAAATAATTACACAAGTAACCAGTTATCAGTTTTGGTGAATCTTATTGCTAGTGTAATATTAGGGTTGAATAATGTTAAGGTTACGATTATGATGTATAGATTACGATTTCATTAATGCCTTATACCTCTTATACCTGATATTCTGTGCGAAAATAATATTAAATGTACGGGAGAACTTGTGGATTTTTTAAATTAAATACTCGTGACCTGTGTGTTTTCATATTTAGTGAAATATGGAAAGCACAAGACACCTTAGATGTATTTACTAAACTTATTTTTTATGTAGTGTTATTCCACGATTAAAAATGGAATGTTTTTATTATAAACGTATTTTTTGAATATTTATATAACGTCATTATTATCGTCGGTTCGTTTAAGAAATTTACGCTACAAGAGGAAAACTTTTAAGATAAGTCACACAAATCACAGAAAATTTCATTCAATAAATCACAGAATCACTTATAGGTACCTACTATCAGTTGTCTCATAATCTACCCTATATATCAGCTGGGTATAAATATATTATTATGATGATACGTGAACGAGGTGTTAAAAAAATTTATTGCCTCCTTAGAAAATCTGCAAAAGCGGGATACTTCCAAGAGGTAACAAAAAATATCTCATTTAATATCACGACATGACCCAAAATCTGTTCTTGCAACGTTTTCCAGTGATCCACCGCATTTCATATAATAATAATAAATTGTCAAAACTTTTTATGAGCGTTTCCCCGAAACACGGGTAGTCGACCTGAGTTCGAGTAAATAGGCCGACATCTTCAGAGAAACAGAGGCGACTTGATTTTGCACTGGTTATTTTTGTTTACAAGCTTTAAGTAGATTATTAGAACGTACACTCTGGTTTTATTGAAACTGTTACTGTGATTCATATCGTATCAATTCAATTTTAAAACTCCGATTACATGCAACACGTGAAGTTAATATCTAATAAGTTCGTTGAGCCGAGCGCAATACTTGATGTTCTTTTAGAATACTATCGATCAAAGTCAATATTATAACTGGAATAAATTAACTAGTTACATAATATAACATAATTATGTCAAATTAATTCACGTTTGTTATTTCGGCTCAAGCTCTTCAAGAGGAACTTCGCATAGGTCTAAAAGTAATTAAGCTATCGCGAAAAATATGTGGTTTAAGCCGAAGATAATTTAATCATGTGTGCGTATAGATTCTTCTAACAGAAAGAGGAGATCCGAGTACCACAGAAAAACTATAAGAGAGTTAAAGTTAAGAGGATTGGTAATCATCATCATCATCATCATCATGAGCCCGTTGCTACTGCAGCACGCTTTTCAATAGCACGCTACTAAGCTCGATGGTCAACTCTTTTTTTCCAGCCATTGTCAGCAACTTTATATACATACATAGATTCACGAAACAAGTAACAGCAAACGTCTGTATTTAGTTGCCAGATTGTAAATGAACCTTTATACACGGCCTTTTTTATTCGCAACTGTGATTGTACAATCGCAAGCCGAATGCTATTAAACTACGGAGGTAAGTTTCCGGCAACACGCCCCGATTTCGTCATAAGCCGCTTCGCCGTGAGCTTGTTGACAATTTCAACCGTTTCACTTTTATCTCCACTTCCCACAGCCCCCGTACTAATGGAACACTTGGAATAATTACGAAACTTGTACAGAATTTTTATAGCTTTAATCTTGGAAATAGTATTGATACTTTCAAAAATGTTACTCTTCGTATATAAATATGAAATCGATGTATGTACGTAAAAATTGATACGTAATTTGAACCACTTTAACCCCCTACCCAACGTGAAGGTGTGTAATTAGCTATGTTTTATCTATATTTTTCATTAGTGTTATATTATCACGCCACATGCATTACGGTCTAGCCACAAAGCACCGTGGGCCAAGTATCTCAGTCCAAACCTGGTGTGCTTTTTGTAGATTTATAACTATTTTCATAACCGCACGCCGCGTTTGGAGACGCTTGTCAGGCTGAATCTGACCTACATAGTTGATCACAATAAGTGAGTCTGGTTTACGACTGAATCCAGCCATTGAACACATGAATTTATTTATTACCTGTATTTATATGTGACAAGAATTTGACCGTTACATAAAAAAATATTGCCCCGATATGGAAGCATTTTACATTATTTTCTTATGTGAAATAGGAAATGAAATTGAATTCGATTATGGATGTTTTACCTACAGGTTGCTGATTAAAATAAATCGATTTCAAAACACTCCGGTGGTTTAACTACCGACTGCAACATAAAGACAATTTTATGTTACGATCAGATTTTTGTTTGCATTTATTTGTTTACTTTGTTTATTTATCGTGTTTTCGTTTATATACATTGTTTTTGTTTATTGATTTTGTTCTAATTTTTTTTTGTTATTTTTGTGTATTTAACCATATCCTTATTTCGTTTGTGTCCTTCAGTTTTAGTTTATTATTTGTATAAAGCTTTTCTTTAGCGTTATAATATAAATGTATATCTAATCTATTTACACATGCGTACATACATATTCATATACACAGTAATCGCCAACCGTTTGCATGTAACATACATATTCTATGCTGTTTTTATGGAAGCGCAGTGTACGGATATCCGCAATATTACATTAGTTTTATTGCACATATGCATTAAAGTGAGGCCGAGCGATATAACTCAGCTCTATCAATATTTAATGGTATGTTGCTTATTTATTACTCTGTTTTACGCGACAGTACATTGATATAGGTATTGAAGTAACTGATGGGTTTTATGTTCACCAGACCATCTTTTAATAAGTCAAAGCAAGCTGTAAGCGTTTTCCTTTAGTGTCAAATAATAAATCATTATGATCAGCCTGTCTAAGTCCGCTGTTGGACATAGGCTTCCCATAACAGGTCTTTACCTATAATCCCCATGTAGGGCAAGCGGATTGAAATCCCAGAGCACGGTTTCTGACACCACCTGCACTGATGCTCGTTGACGGACAGAGCATTTAGCTACGCCTAAGGGAACCGCGCCATTCCGCGTTCGACGGTAACAAATTGTAATACTTATGTAACATTAGAGATCTGGGATGTCTCCACACATGGCCTCTAATCTCAAACTAGGCAGAAGTTGTGTGGTGGTTACCTTAGAGGGTCTTCTAATAATACAACTGATAAATCACAGATCGTTTGTCGTGTTTTCATGCGGACTTACTCCCAATTTTAATTTATTATAGAAATAGGTACCTATTGCCGTTTAAATACGGCAGTAATATTTGCAGTAGCAGGCCGTTACTTCCGTTTTTAATGCATTAGGCGTTACCCGCCCGCTTCGCTAATTGTAAATAAATAATTTTAGTACAATTGTTTTTTTCATAAAAAAAATTAAATTTATGTTTTCTAGTTTCGCAGTTCAATCATTCCTTTAATAAAGTTTGTTTACAAATTATTATATTATTTAACTGCCATACTTAATTATTTTAATTAAGCCTGATGTGTCAAAACGAATATGTACTTTCTATTGTTATGTAAGTGAGGGTCCTTAATTTCCAGGAAGTAATAAATCATATATCACAGTACAAAAGTTTCATCAAATTCTGTATAGCTATAATTTTCTTGTAATTAAAAATCGAATCAGATTTTCTATATAACCATACTGTTTTACACGTGGAAAAGAAAAATTTCTCTTTTATAAAAAATGTCCTAAATCTTAACCCTCGACAACAACCGGATTCAATTCAAATTGTTCCTTGTTGTCCTGTTGAAAAATGTTAAAAAAATATATATATAGTTTATTCCATATATAGAATAGATTTTAACTCCATTCTTGCTTTAGAACATACAGTATAAAAAGTTTGGTTTTATTAATAGACACTTGTTTTTCCTTTTACTTATGCCAGAGATACGTATAAGTATAGCACTCGTATTAAAACAACAATTAAAAGCACCTTCTTATCTTACAAAATATTCACCCGGCCCTCGCCACCCGCATCCCTTAGCCATGAATATTAATAACAGAACGATAAGCGCAAGAGAACATGGAACAGGGCCAAGGGCAGTGCATTGGTGCACGAGGCAAGGTGTAGGCGATGCAGTAATCTGTTCACGGAGATATCTGCACTTTATCGAACAACTTTATTAGCTTCGGCCTGCTTCCATCCCGCAACACGCTACGAGGAGGACTCACTGTGAAGAAAAATTACCTTAGCCTCCGAAATCCGCATACATGTGAAGAATGACGAATGTACAAGAACCACGTCAGACCTGTAAGGGTATTCTACAGATATTTGGCGGCCCGTGTTCTACTGCCTACCCCGTAAGGGATATGGCGTGATGATATAATAATATTAAATATTATTGATCTTACAATATCGTTTCTCTTATTACAATCGACAAATTGCATTCCGCATGAAAGGCAGACTGCAAAATTCATCATTGCCCTCCGCGTCATATTTTAATAGCTATAGATAATAATTTTTAAACGCTCCAATGTTTATGACTGATTAGAATATCTTACAATAATGCTGTTCTAAAAGTCAAAATCTATATTATGTTTATTCAACCCCAAGATTGATTAGAATATATTGTAATAATCAAACTAAGACATCACTTTGCTGGTCATAAAATGTCTAAATGGAAACATAAATCTTTCACCGTGTGAATCATAATTTCTTAAAATATGTATATTTTTAAAGAAACATTCTAAAACTAAACTCTTTGTTTGCGCTAGAACAAATTCCCAATTTAAAAAAATTCCACGGCAGAGTTGTGTTGTATAATTTTTTAAAATTATTATTGCCACTGACATTTAACATCGTTAACAAAACATATTTAACAAAAAGTCAGAGCGAAGAATCAATATATTATACCTACTACTGTCTTATAAAATTTTTAAAAATCATAACTCGACTAAGAAAGAACAAAATTAACTGACATATACCAAACCGTTTAAAAAAACGTATATATCAACTAAGAGAGAAAGAATAGAACTGACAAGAAGAGACGTCTGCGTACATCGTTGTATAAGTTACACAAAAGCCCATAAAACATAATTCTTAACACGAAACGCTTTGCCAACACGTATAATGCACGACCGGTTCCGGGCAGGCGCGTGTCGCCGCTCTCCGCTCGCACTCGCATTGTTTTCCAGCACTTTCTTTTCTTAATTCTGCTTAAACTAGTTTCAGATATAATGATCTCGACAGCATGTGTGAAATATGACTCCCGCTAAGTGCCGCAGACAAGCCGCGACTCGAACGTACATAAATGTCATAACTTTTACCAACCTCTATTTACTATTCATGCAGTTCTCATTTTTAGTAGAGTAAGTGTTTCTTGTGTTTTTGTAATAAAAATGCTTTTTTTTTCACGATCCTTACGTAAATGTTACCATTAATATATTATTTATTAAACGTTCACGATTTTAACTTCTGCTTGAGCAGCGCGGTGGAAAAAGCTCCAGGTTTCTATACACGCCTTTTCATAACTGCACGAAGCAGATCTCAATTGATGACAAACATAAAAATACTATTAAAGTAAAGTGTATTTTATATTTACGTAAAAAATGTAATACATCTATATTAAAAAAATATATATACAACTTCAAGAAACACGTGTTGTAAATTTTTCAACGGTTCTTTTTAAATTTGTAAAGCTGATAAAAAAATCCGTAACAAATATAATAATAGCTTTTGGCTGCCTTTTATTACAATAACCTCCATATAAACAGCGTAGCTACTCACGTCATTTAAATAATCTAGATTTTATTTTACGGCCTAATCATGACAAGTGTAAATAATTTTGCATGACAACTTGTTAAGTAACAAATTATATTCACACATTAAGCAAGTCTCATTTGATCCCAATGTAATACATCATAACAGCTAGGTAATTGGCATAACATTGTCTTATTCTTACAAAACAATGAGCGAATATCTTTCATGATATTGTAGAGATATTTAGACTATAGGTATATACATTAGCGAGCACGCATTATTAGCGCTTTCGACGCAGTTCACGCGATATACTGACCCACATTGCTGCTAATCACGCGTGACAAGAGATACATAAACGCGATAATATCATAACAATAGCGATCACAAGAATACCAACCGTAACAAAAGCAATCAGAAAATTATAATGGAAGAACAATATGAACCATAGTATTCCAAATTTAAAAAAATACATCCAATTATTATTATTTTTTTTTTCAAATATTTTACAGTTACAAAGTGCGGATTCGAATATTTCATGTATGTAAGCGACAAATTATGATTATAGCTAGTTCTTTCATCTCATCATACATCATTGACCCAAATAAGCAAATTGAAAAGGGTATTAGTGTATTTAGATAACTTTTCTCTTGTTTATTTACACGGTAAGTAACTGTGCGCGCAGTTTCACCCGCGTACAATTTAAAAGAAATCGCAGATAGATAATTCACAGCACCCCAGCAATGTTAATGTCGCGTTATTTTTTCACGTGGTATTAATGTTGGTTGTCGCCGCACTACGCCGTACGATAGACATAAACACGAACAGAGTGCAGTGCAGAATTATTTTCATTTTACGTTATCTCCTAATGTACGCGTGCAAATAAACATGAGTACAAAAATAATTGCCGTAAAGGACATTAATAACTTTCTTTTGTAAAGATTGTTCAAAATTTCTTCAGTATGTTTTATATGTCTATCAATATTCTTTGTATACAAAATTGTTAATTAAATAAAAATAAATTGACTGTCTCGTTGGGCGAATGGTTACAAGCGCGACTGCCGATCGGGAGATCCTGGGTTCAAATCCCGGGTAGAGTACTATTGGATTTTTCTAAATTAGAATTTCTAATTGTGACTCGGAGTTTGGACTTGTGCCCGGTGAATGGCAATAGGCTCACCACCTATTCCATGGGACGTAAACGTAGCGGATGAAACGTGGGAGTGTACTACACTCCTCTGCCTACCCTTTTGGGTATTATAGGCGTGATGTTACGTGAATAGATAGCATATTGTACCATAATGTAGGTTATTTGTAACAGACAGATACATGATATCGGGGTCTTTTTCCTAGATCTATTAAGGGCCAATGTTGACGTGGTAATGTGAGATACGTTTTAAAATCCAAACTTCCTAGCGTTTCTAACATCATTCTAGGTAGCCAATAGCAGTACTCATAAATCTGACTACACTATACAAATATGTATTTTTAATCTGATTCGTAATTTCAGGGATTAGCGCAAAACAAACAAGATACTTTTAGCTTTAAATTAAATTTTGCTACTATTACATATATCGTTAAAATTGCACTTTGAATCCTTCAGTTTCTTTCTCTTCTCATCTTTAGGCAGATAGACGATGTCATAAACCGAGACTGTAATCTACACAAATAAATAAAATTGGAGAGTTTGTTTATAATATTAAAATAACCGCTTTTTACTAAATGCATATTACACGGTACATATATCAAAATAATTCACTGTAACACTGTAACAAGGGTAACGCCATAGTCTGCCATGCTTGTCATGTGCAGATTGTCAGACTACAGGCCTTAGAGAGCGTTTTGCAGAATTCTAAGTGTGCAAATTTACTAACGATATTTTCATCATGCTTACAGCAAGTGATGTTTAATATTAAAATGCATAATTTTATCAAGAACCGAAGAGTTCATTTTTAAGACCTGTAAGCGGACTCAATAGGAGAAAATTTGCGGTTTGTCTGACAGTTACAGACAATATTTTCGAACGGACGTAAACGAGTCGCGCGCCGTGATGTATCCGTTGGCGGCTGTATCTAGCACACTCGGAGGATAATAGGCAATCTTCGGGCGTGTGACTGAGAAGATTTGTGCTCTGTTTCACTTTTACAATTGTTACAGTTCGACTGTACTTATTTTAGAACATAACGGGTATCAGTTACCGGATATTTGGTAAGACATGAAAATAATTTTAAGGTGTAAACAATATGTTTCTATAGGGCAGAAAATATAGACTAAAAAAGATTGTAGAGAACCTCACAAAAATAAATTCGTTTTTTAAAACATTATTACCGTTAGCTATCGGATTTTTTACATATTTTAGAATTTCGAGCATATTCAAAACCATTAGTCTAATTTTGGAAGTTGCAAAACATCTTTCTACGTGTTTTATCAAGTGGTGTCTGTGTATATTCATTTTCGACTTCATTTAAAATACTAATATTTATTCAACGACGGCTCTGATTTTTTATGAAAGCTTTCGTTAATTTATGGGTGGCGGGTATTCATTTGATTAATTTAGCAAATTTATGTACGCCCCTGCACTCGCGACGTGATTTCCGAGAATGAACCAAATGTTTGTGACACGATATTTGACTAAAAGTGAAATTGTAATTACTTATCTGTCACTATTCATTTCAACAATGACACATTAGGATTGTAAGATTTTCGTAGTTACAAAATGCATCTATAAATATTTATTGTCAAGAAAGCAAAAGCTAGCAATATGGCAGTAATAAAGGATATGAGTGTGATCGAGAGATATCATATAAACCTCAATGCTTTCATGAGTATCATGTAACCGTTGTAGGTGACAGAAATATACGTTCGTGAATTGCATTTTCTTACAATAAGCTCGGTGCCAGTAGCGCAAGTCGGTCAGCTGTTATCCTCCTAGGTCGACCCGATGCGCCCTTGGCCCATATCGTGCAATTGGGTTAAAAGGTGGTGCAGGGGGCTTGGGGCCGCTACACCAATTTTGCATTAAATTTATGCTCGTCAACACTCGTATCAAGGACGTAGATAACGTAGGGCCGAATTTGATTAATCACTATCATACCAAACATGACCTCAATAACTATACGATAGGGTAAATTGCTTTTTGGTTTGAGTAATAAATTTTGCTACCATACGATAAAGTGTATGAAAAATTGTTTCTGTCTAAAGAAACCTGGCAACTATGAGTATTTCTATAGTGTAAAAAACATTTGTTGGTTTTTCTTACAAAAAAATATATTTTAAACTATTGTCGCTTAATAGGATTTCTAAAATTATATTTGTGTTCTAAAACATTTTTTTTCCATGTTTTATTTATTTTCTTTCGTTTTTTTAACATACCATTCAATAATACTAATATAATTAAAATTGCACATTTGCAAAATCACGCTTTTGGCCACATTACGAGGCCAAAAATTTTCACGAAAAATCTGATGGTACGAGGTCGAACTGAGGGTAACTACTCATAAAGAGGGTCACCAACGAGGTGGCCTGTTGAAACCAGCAGTCGACGTACTCAGAAATTGTCATGCAAAAGCTTCTAGAAAGCAGCAGCTAAACCTACCCTCGATACGTGATCCACGACCAGTCCGTCAAAATTTCAAGAGTACAAAGCTATGAACAAAATGCCACCGAAGACATATTTATTTAATGTTAATAATTCAAAAGCTGCAGTATTCCTAGCATATTATTATTCTTATTACATCAAGTTTTGAGCCGAGAAGCAAAAACACTTTAGTTTTATTACAGCATATTAAATTTATAACTCGATTTATCAACGTCGAAATCATTTGGAGATAGGTGCGAAGAAATTTCGGTGAAGCGCGCGAGGTCGGCAAAGGGTCGCGAGCGAACTTTCCAACGAGCAAAGTTTAAGCTCATTCGCTATGATGACTAATCGAAATTTATACATGATTTAAGCAACGTATTATGCGGAACTTAAAGTATAATAAATCGCGTAAAACGTTCATGAGAACACAGTAGAAAGTAAAATGGTTTCATACACCAATACATTCATACAATGTTGAATTGAAAGTAATTCGTTATAGATAAATAAATAAATAATTATGATACCTATTATAGAGATATTATGATATTATATTTAGTTATAATATAATAAAATCTCGTTTATCATTTCAGAGAAATGGAAAAATAATTTATTCTTAAAAATGTAAGTATTTTTTAATCACAATATTTGAAGAAACAAGCCACATCTGTGAATTCGGGCGAAAACATAAATTTTCTTAATTTTATGGAATATTTTAAAACGCTCGACACGTTATTATAAAACCACTTTTATACATATTAATAAAAAGATGAAAGACAGAGCGCATGAACGTTTTAAAATATCGTGAGGTTCAGGTTTTCCTTTGCATATATTTATATTCAATTACTTCAGAAAATATTGTTACACTTACCAATAGTCTTGAGAATTTGGAGATCGTCTAATTCATACTCCTTCTCCTCTTCCGAGTAATCGGACTCTGTGGTGGTGGTGGTGGTGGAGGACTCCTGCTCCTCCGTGGAGGACGCCACCGAGAGAGATCTCACGTCCGAACTCAGCTCCGAGCTGCAATCTCTCACCAATTTTGCACTAGCCATCATCATTTTTCAAATCAGTGTCAGTCACTTAGTCAAATTAGTAGTTCAAATATTGACTAAAGATAAATTTTACGTTTTCTTCGAACAAAAAATACAATTTATTATTGTAAATTTTGTATAACAATCAAAAATAAATTATAACACGTATTTCTGTAAAAGTCATAATTTATTTCAAACGTTGCGATGTTCCAAGTGTTGATATTTTGAAACGAGCGCGGTCCGCGGCACGAGATGTGCTATGAAACGACACGTCCTCTCTTCACCGCGCCTCGCTGTTCACTAATACACCGTCCAGCACTTCACAGCGTGAATCTGGCAACGATTTAACTCGATACGAATGTACACAAATAAAAACACTTTTCAATATAGTACTATGACTGTAATAATAAACTTGATGAAATGTTTTTTCTTGTCGCCGGCTGTTTTTTCTCCTCGTCAGGACACCGAGTTTTTTAAAAATGAGATTTAAATTGCCCACAGAAATTCATACATGAATATTCATATCTATTTGATCGGCGTAAATATGTTAAGCTCCTAATAATATTTATATTGGCTTAATAATTACGGGATTAGGGGATGCCTATGTCCAGCAGTTGACATCCAGCGACTGATGATTACGATGGCTTAATAATTAATTAGCCTAAAATTTTGATACAATATTTAAAAAAATCACGTACTTAGTTTTACACCCTTTTTTATTAGTATAAATAATTAGTGCGTTTAGCCTGTACGGAATTTAATCACATAATAAATAATCATGAAACTTCTATAGTGCATTAAAACACTTAGGTAATATCTTAGTTCTTCCACGCCAGAATTTTCTCTCCGCACTCTACCTATATGAAAGGAAAATCCGCACGACACGGTGACCTGCGTCTCTAACTAGATTTATGACTTATCAAGATATATAACACTTCTATAAAAATCGAAGAATTAACTCCCTCATCAGCCAGTATCTGACCTCTTTATTCTTGCCCAATCAATCTTGATTGATGAGTCTTGGTCGCCCTCCGCAACGTTCACATTGTAAATTTAATGTGTCTTGTCATTCTTTCATTGACCATTCCATCCACATGTTCAATCCATCGGAGCACACCCCTTTTTATCGTTAAAGGCTCAGCGGGAACAACCTAATATGTCTTCAAGTGCAGTTTAACAAATTTCACACACTTCTGAAGACATTAAAGGAACTCAGAGTTTTTTTTGCAGGACTGTCCGCTATACTTATGAACAAAAGATATTTAAACTGAACACGCATTAATCTTACATAAAGTTAGAGGTAGGGGTTCGAAGCCCAGACACTTAATAGGGAAGCTGAATTATTGACGAGGATGGATGAGGACGCTGAACTAATCCGTACATTTTTATATCAACCCTCTACTATTTCAGTTCTCTACTCCTGCAAAACTCCTCCAGCTCCTCAGTCTCTAGTTTAAAAGTTTACAGTCAGGTTAGTTCAAGACTAATCTGCAGACGTGTAAAACGGTGCATTACTATTGTTTTTGGTGAGTACCCATACAACGGTCGCCGGACGATAAAGTCAGGTCTTTATTTATTAAGACTCAACATATTGTGTTCTAGGCATGTTATGACATGTTTTATTATAATTCGAGTATTCGAATATTTTTACTTACTGTAGGCTACAGGCTATAAACTTTTTAATACTCTACTGCCGAACAAAGACCAAAGACAAAAATCTTCTGAAAGCATGCAGACTTCAAGAGCACTCTACAAACAATTTTCATATATTTTCAGAAATATTCATGTTAGTCATATTTACTGTTTCTAAATAGTAGCCACTTCACAATATTAATAACGTAGTGACAGTTGTAGGCTGAAAATTCAAAAGAAATAGCAAATCTGATTTTTCTGTACCTACTGGAATGAATCACATACATATTTATCAACAGTTCGATCTCTCTGCCTACTCCGTCCGGGACCTAATGACATAATAACATTGGAACACTGGTAGGTCAACAAATTACGTATGTTTACGACTAAATCATGAACATCATCTTACAATTAGCCGGTTAACGTTCAATTTAAATTTAGTCATTTGTTAATTTTGTATAATATAATGTTCGGCTTATCACGGCATAGCGCAGCCTATTAGGCACAGGCAGTACAACAATCTGTGCTCTGCGATCGCCAACCCGCATGCCCAGCGTGGGAATTATGTGCAAAAATCCCTCACAGGCTAGGCTGCTGGTAAGGCCAAAGGGGAGGTGTTGAGCAGTAGACTAAACCGGGCTGATGACGTGATGTTCGTCAAAATATATTAAACTTACTAGCAAACGCCCGCGACTGCGTCCGCGTGGATGTTGGGCAGTGTAGCAGAGTATTAAGTATTAACAAATAAAAAGGATAGTTTATTCTAATCAAGATGGGTAATCGTCCATCTCTGTTCACTGACTCTGATCCATGATCTATCGAAAACCATCAGATACCCTAGCTAGATAGCTAGTGATTAATAAGCCTAGGTAATTTACAGGTACTGATATAGCCTTGAATACGTAATGATTTATTAGGATAAGGATAAATACCCAAGTACGAATAATGTGGCCTAGTTTGTACCGGCGTTACAATTGCATATTTTAACATGAAAAAGTAGTTAT
>DWME01005188.1:0-15253 GCA_018244795.1 Parelbella ahira ahira | reverse complement strand
TTCCAAGAAGTATGTAAGTGGTAGATCGCACAGGGTTTCGTTAGTAAATAGTAGATCTTATGTCTAATCAAGTTGGCCACCCCTGATCTATACCTTTATTGAGTTTCGTGATGAATCCAAATGTATACTCTTGAACAACATATCTAGAAGAGACGATTGTACAGCGATGTTATTATGAGACAATGAGCTGTGTGATCGATGGGCGTCTTCTGCGAGACTCGGACCTCGGTACTGGTTATCGCGATGTGTATATAAGAAACTACATCTGTTTCAGTCTCGTATTGCTACGCACTAACCACACAGACACACGCACAGGCAAGTTTATATTTGACTTGGGGATGTGGCCACTGCCCAACATAATAAATATTCCAGAAACTTCCGGAACATTCGAAAGTTCACAAAAGAACCTTATGACGTACGCACGCAACGTTCATAACAGCTTGCTACATAAAATAGCCTCCGCCGATCGCCTCTACCGACGTTATCGTTGCCTACATAATATTTTTAAATGTTTTGGGCGACCTGCGATTTAGTTGCAAGTTCTTTCTGAAACATTCTATGATTATTCGCTATAATTAATTCGTGATTCATACTTAACCCTAATATCATATTTAGAAATGAGGCCCGTTCCAAAATAAAAAAGGGTTAGGCCATAGTCTACCACGCTCACCAGGTGCGAATTGAAAGAGTGCATCAGTGTTAAAAATATTATTTAGTACGCGCCAGTTTCCTCACGGTGCTTTTCTTCATCGTTATAACGAGTGATTTAAATTTAAAGAGGTAAGTACATAACTTTGTAAAGTCAGATACTCAACTTTGTAAATTCACAGACTCTACATTGTAAAGTCAAGACTGCCGTACGAAAATTGAACTGTATTACCCACACCAACACGAAACAGTAGAAGCAAATCGAAAAACGAGAAACAAAAGCCCTCGCAGAAATTAATACGTCCAAGTTTCAGGTCGCGAAAAACTAAAAAACAACTTTACACGAACATGTAAAAATAAACTCTATTTCCAAGGCGGTGAGGTTTATAAACGCTCGAACGTAACGGTCAACGCTGTGAGGCTTCTGTGGTAAACGTTCAATGCGACGGAATATGTGTCTTATTACCTATAAAATAGAGTCTAAATTTGTGTGTATAGATGAATAACAATTTGGCGATATAGCAAACTAATTCGTAGAGTGCTCATGATATTGGTATG
The DNA here is from genome assembly GCA_018244795.1 of Parelbella ahira ahira. NCBI lineage: Eukaryota > Metazoa > Arthropoda > Insecta > Lepidoptera > Hesperiidae > Parelbella > Parelbella ahira. The sequence continues at coordinate 14,047 of DWME01005188.1, read as the reverse complement.
TTTGCTAAGTAATAAGGGTGTACACCCTTAGGGATATACTCGTATTTATGACCGCCTCGTTGGTCGAGTGGTTGCAAAGCGCGACTGTTGATCAGGAAGTCCAGGATTCGGATTCCGAGTCGGGTACTGTTGGATTTTTCTAGTAGAAATTTTTAGTAATGGTTCGGAATCTGGATCTGTGTCCGATGTATGACAGTAAATTCACCAGCTATATCATGGGACGCAAAAAATGGTGAAACGCGGAAGTGTACTACACTCATCTGCCTAGCTCTTTGGCGATTATAGTCGTGGAGTTACGTCTTTGTGGTGTATTGTAATTTTTTTCATCCAAAAATCCCATACCCTCGAGACACCATAAGAAATATATTTTTACGTGCCACCAACAAGGTCGTAGATCCGCTGGCGTTCGGCCAAGTTCTCAGTTACGGATCTCGTTTGAAATGTCATAAACTACCGAGTAGGCTTTTTACATAATGCATGATTCATTTGGAGACCAGAGGCCAGGACGACGCTGGACCAGTGTACTATTGAATGTTATTACAATTTCACGCTTGTTTTTCTCCGCACGGTAGGCAGAGGGGACTAGTACAATCCCACGATTCACCAGTTACGTTTTACATCCCATGGAATAGTTAGGTGGCGAACCGATTGCCACACACCGAGTACAGATACAATGTCCGAGCCACTATTGGGCATTTGAAGATAGATCAAACTAAAATTAATTTGTCCGACCCGAGGATTGACCCCAGGACTCGACCAGCAGTAGCGCTTGCAAACACTCAAACAACGAGACAGTCATTATAACTAATTATGCATTCACAAAATTTATTATATTATAATTGCATTTAATATTCACCCTGTAACGACTCACCCCCTATCACATGAAACGTAGGTATGGCACAGCTCACGAAAAATTTGAGTCAAATCAAATCACTTAAATCAAAATTTTCGTTTGCATGTACATACATAGGTACCTAACATAATTGTTACAATATTACAGAAAAGTTCATTACGTTTTAACTAACAAGGTATAAAACATATCTGTATCCGATACAGCGTTACATTAAAATTATTCGCATATAAAGGAACATTTAGTACCGTGTATTACTCGCATTTAAGGGGAGTAGGAACAGGAACACTCCCGCCCCCTTCGGAGAAATACCAGCGTGACGTTATATTACGTTAAAGTCAACAGACGTACTGTCTGAATGATAGTGAAAGGAAAAGACTTCCAAAGGTGAATGATTCAGTTTCATTGCTTTAAGTGCTCTTGGCTAGAGGTTAACTATTGTTGTAATTGACATGATAATATAGATATCGCTCATTTGCGACTAGAGTGTATTATCTCAAAAACAATATCTTTCAGAAAACAGTTCAGAACAATTATATGACTATTACAATAGTTACATATCATAAAATAGTCTATAAGTCATATAATATTATAATAGTCATAAGATAGTAATAATTTCAAACTCTCTGAAATATAGTGTTTGATACTACACTCTAATCGCAAATGAGCGATACGTACTGGTTTAACTGTATCGGCGGCAGCTCATAATAAAGAGCTCGTACAGGTACTAGTCGGACCATCTCATAAAAAAGACATTAATTAAGTTGTAGGTACATATATAATCATGTTTATACTTAGGATACAATTAATAGTAAAATTGTCGTTACTATTATTGATGACAGACAGTTGACGTTGACATTAGTGACAGTTCGATTTATGAAACTTCTTAGCATGTCGATGACAAACACATTTTAAGTCCCTAAATGGTTTTAGCCCAGAATTTTGCCACGCTGACTGCCTCATCAAAGAATATAAATATAAATATAAATATAAATATAATATAAATATCATTATTCATCTACCAATGAATATAAATACATTTCAGAGCTTTGTGACACGATAAATGTCAATAAACTCTGTATAAATGAAAAAGGGTGATTTGCCTGTGAATCATACTTTATTTGTTATCATTGAACCAGTACTTTCAAAGGACACTTTAGCTATCATTAGGTTAACCTTTCAACATGGTACATTAAGTTTATGAATCTATTGTTTATTTATAATTTTCCATTTCATACTTTCTCCTGTATTATCCAAAAAAAAATAAATGTCAAATTTTTTGAATGAAAAACAATGTACCGTCATTGCCATCATCTGCCATCATCAACCACCAAAAAGTAAGTGATAAACACAATTATAATATGATTGATAAAAATTGAATATTTTTTTAGGATATCAGCTATATTCTGAAAGGACATTTCTTTATTACATAGGTAAATTTATGACCTGTTTATGAATTTTTTTACATATTGAACACTTGCAAAAACTAATATCATTTTCATTGTGAAATAGTCCACTGTAGCTACAGCAAGTACAAGTGTTTTGGTTTTTATTTTATACTTTAGCAACATTTCATTTATCTTTTAATTCAATTAATTCTTGTAATTGTTTTACCTACATGTATAATACATTATTTTTATTTCTAAATAATGGAAAATGTGTAGTGGCAATATCCTTTTAGATAATTTGGATGTTGCTTTTAAGGCTGAAATATTTAACAATAATTATTTATCGCTGCATATGTTCTGTCAGGTCCCACTTTAAACGTCATTTCTTTTGAGCTAGACTTCAAACATTTTAATACAAGCTGTTTCTGCTGCACTAAGCATATTGCTAAATATTTGAGTAGGGACATGGGAAGAGTATCAATACTAGTCATATCGAGTACTTCACATATTGATACATACTTTATACTTTGTATTCAATACTTTTACCCATTGAGTACTTTACACAAGTATTGTATCGACATTTTTTCAGATTAAAAAAAAAACTGAACAATACAGCAACAAACTCTTTATTAGCCTGAAGAAAGAAGGTGCAATAAGTCATTACTTATATGCATAGGTTTCACCACTTTCCATAGATCTTTTTATACAATTAGAAGATATGGTAGTTGTTTTCCCAAAAATTATAATGTTGACATGAGAATATTTATCAATTCCTGCAACATCAGTACTCTCAGAACGATTATTTTATATGTAACATAACAAAACCGAAACTGGTTATCGCTGAAACGGCACAAAAAACTTCTATTTTCTATGAGATTATACTGTGCAGGAATGGGAAGTCTGATTTTAATTGTGTGTGAAAGTGCCTAAATAATGAAAAAAAATGTATATAAAAAATAAATAAATACATAGAATGGATTTTTTTATAATTGTCATTTAATAAATTTCTATACTGATATTATAAAAAGTAAAGATTTGGTTGTTTGTAAGCTTGTAAACTGCATTTGAATTTGATTGAATAATGGATAAGATACTCAATCCATTTAAAAAAATATTTTATCAATAGAAAGCTACATTAATACGAAGAGTACATTTTATCCTAATATTACGGGATCGGGATCCACGAGATAAAACAGCTATCGATACTTTTGTTGCGATACTTTCCATTCGATATCGTGTCCCTATGTGTGAGGAAAAAGATAATTAGTGTAAACATTTTCGTGTTAATTAGAGCTTTTAGTGCAACCGATATCAGTTTTCGTTAAAATTTTAATTGTATCGAATAATATTGTATAAAAGTAATTATCGATACATTTATCTTAATTAAGGTAATTTTTTTACAACTAGAAATAAAAACGAATAATAATAATAAATTATCACATAATGCTTGTAATAAAAAAATATCGCACATTCTAAATATATCGCTATTCAAAATACCCTAGATATAATCTTTATATATATGATAAATAAAATTATGAAATAAAAATAAAAAAATAATATAACGAGTAAATGAAATACGCATATTCTAAATTTGAATACATTATACACCTACAAATACACCTACCTACTTCCACAAAAGTAACGTGCTTTTTTATGCGCATGGTCGGACGTCTTGGTCCACCTGATACGCTAAGTTTAACAAAACATACTTACCAATTCATGAACACAATGTAGAAGGGGAAAGTCTATAAACTTTTCGCTATATTATTGCGCAATTAAACGTCAACAATTCATATTAAAACAAATTACTATAAGACTTAAAACTAAACACGTGCCTGGATCAGTAACACGACCGCCAACATTCGCGTCGTTCGTTCATTGCACTTAAATCCAGTGTTGTCACTTGTCAGTTAACGCCCTAGCGCATATTTAATGATTTTTAAACGTACGGAAATAACTGGAATTTATTATTTATATAGATAGGTACAGAACAATGCTTTAGATCATAATATCGATTAAAACTCAACAGCTGATCATTTATTTATCCGAAAAGGATTGATTTGTCTCACAGTTTCAATAAACCACATTTGATTTAATTAATATTTGACTTTACCCTCGGAATCTGGCAATAATTACAAATTTCCAGGTAATCCAAAATTATGACTTTTACAAATTAAGCGGGAATATTTAGACCTCACAAAGTTAAATGACCAACCTTTAACCATGAACGTATGTATAATACTTTATGTTATGGGCTTTAACCACATTTGTCATTATATACCTAGACTTTTATCTCCGCAATGAAGTCTAAATTAAAGAAATGTTATTTTTAATTAGCATATTTACTCGTTCGTAAAGTAATAATAATGTAGTGAAACTTTATTTGATATCAAGATATTACCATTACTGAAAACGATAAAAGTAAAATATAATACGAAAATATATAGAGACATTCATTAATTTCCTTTATTGGTAAAGTTACATCATGTATGTATAATTCGGCTGTGTTTTAATTAAACCTTGACGTAATGTGATATGATAAGAGAGTACTTGTTGACTATCATGAAACTATCTATGAGTTAAAAGTAATCAATGAACAGGCGGTCGCGCTAAGCGATGTCTGCCCAAAAGCTAACTTAGAGCGCCCAATTTTTTTTAGTATTTTTTGTCTAAAAGGAAAAGAATATAAATGTTAGAATAGAAAAACCGTTAAAAACCGTTTATTAATATTTCTAACAGAAGCTGGAATTATTTATTTAATATTTTTTTTTGTTATATTTCTTTATATCATTTAGTGGGCGCAGTTTAATTTCAACGTACCTACTTTCATTTTGTATCCGATTTGTGATATGCAAGAATTGACATGTGCCACAGCATATATTCACGAAGGGCAGGACAGTAGACTCGGCTGTCAGCGCCAGTTTTTATATTCTATCACGTATACACATTGGTGTTCTATTTTTGTAATTAGCTCTAATTTATTCTAGTCTTTTGTTTTAACAAATTTCTTAGAATTAACCCCTAGAGCGTATAGTTGGAAAACTAGTTGGACAATCATAATAACAATGGTTAATTCTAGTTTAGTATACGAAATACTTTTGTATATCAATTCCTTTTATTTCGGTCTTTTTGCGACTTGTGAATTGGGTACACTGATCTTAAAATCTGTATTGATTGGCGGAAAATATGACGATAGCGAGAAAAACCGGATAAGACTCGGCCAAGATTATGGGGTACTTGTTGCTCTGTTTATTGTGGAAGCTGCAAGACTTATACTGGGACGCAAAGGAAGTCTTAGTGAACGAGGTAATTTAAGGATTGAGTTATTTAGTCGTCTTTTTTTTGTTACTGCTATTATTTAATTTTTTTGTACTATGACAAATATGCCACAAATATATTCCTATACTAATTTTATTAATCATGACTGCCTCATTGGTCGAGCGGTTGCAAGCGCGACTGCCGATCGGGTGGTCCTGGGTTCAAATCCCGGGTCGGGTACTATTGGATTTTTCTGATTTAGAATTTCTAGTAGTGACTCTGAGTCTGGATCAGTGCCCGATGTATGGCTATTGGCTCACCACCGATTCCATGGGACTTAAACATAACTGGTGAAACATGGGGTGTAGTACACCCTTATGCCTACCGCTTCGGGGATTCCAGGTGTGATGGTGTTACCAATTAGTCATTTAAGTCATCAATATTTGGTATAGCTTAGCAACAAGGCATGTCTTCTTGTGATGTAGAAATAATGTGTGTGTATGTTAAATGGTCACCACAATGCATAGTCACCTGTATCTCCAAAAATAAGGCATACATGGAAATATCTGGAGCTTATATATGCTCCATGTGTTGTTTAATATCTGTTAACCTCTGAACAGGCACACATTATATTTTTTTTTTTTTTTTTTTGTGTCCACACTTCACTAGCATGTCTTGCACTCTACCCAATAATCTGAAGAATCTTTATGAATCACATGATAAAGTACTTTGCAATTGGTAATTGTGTTAAATCATTCTATGGTTAGTGTTGATTTTAGTTAAGGGTCTAACAGGATTGGTTGGTGTTATATCAGTCAATTACACACAGTGAGTTACAAATTACTTAATGGCATTTAAGGTTAGTATGTAACTACATTTATCCAAAACTAATAAGTGACATTAATAGTCAATAGCTTTAACTGCTCTCAAATTATGTTTTCGATAAAATATTGATTTTTTGCTCCTAAAACAGTGATGGAGAAAACTAGATGTCTCTCCTTCAAAGCTAACTGTCGTATGACATGCTGTGATTTTAAAACTGACCAAAACTTTGCTCTGTCAACAGATATTCCAGTGATGTTTTCAGTGCTGCTGACAGTTCCATCAATCGTTGGAGTCCTGTATCTCCTGGTGTGGCAGGTGGTGGTGCTCCGAATAGAGTACATCTGGTGCACACTTATGCTGTCACTGCAGATGTTAGAATTCATTTTCGCATCCATGTTTATAGTTACTATGTGCCGAGGTCCATCTTACGATTAGGATTAACACACAAACTGTTGTGTTGTCTTTCCTTACCATGTCAAATTTAGGTATGTTGTCACAATAATGATAATGTAGTCAAAAGAATTTCACCCTAGTAAAATGAAATAAATAAATAGTATCAAAAACAGTCAGACAAAAATAATAAAATATAGTACCTCTGTCATATAGGTAGATATGTAGCTTTTGAGTAAAATTATGCTAGTGAAGAGTCAATAAATGTACACAAATAGTAACTCATTATCCTTAATTACATTTGGTGGACCAATGATTGAAACATTTATAAATTAGCTCAAATTAAAAAAAAAGGTTTTTTTTCCCCAGATTTGACAAAGGAATTAAACCAACTGTAGTGTTTGTCCCACATAAAGTAATGATTATGAATGAAATGCTACCATGATCTGAGTTTCTTTTGAACCGATTTAAAAAAAAAGAGAAGATTCTCAATTGGCTCGTTTGACTTAGTGTTCTGTTAGGATCGAGTTAAACAATTTTTGAAATGTTATTCAATTCATAATACCTGTTACAAATTAATTACACTTTAATGTTTTTACATGTTCTAGATATTTTCAAAGTTACATGAATATTTAATCTTTTATAAACAATTGTTTAGCCTAATTGTTGTTGTTTATTACATATAGCAAAGAGTTTGTGTGCTTGCTGTTCATTGTATTTAAATGTTTGTGTGTGTTATTACTTATACATTTTACAATAATATAGGAAATTTATTGCTTAAGTGATTTTAAAAGCACTTTCGAGTTGTCTGTACACATAATTTAATAAGTGTGGTAAAAATATTGCATCAACATTTTATTCAATGATGATTTTCTGTTTTATGGAATGAATTTCTGTTTTATAAAAGCAAAATACCAAATATTCGTGTCATTTTACATTCTTGGTCTATATGAAGGGAAAGGCAAAGTTCCGAAGACAGTCCACTGATAGCTGTCAGTAGTATATCTCAATAATATCTGGTTAAATGACATCAAATAACATAAGACCATAAATAGATGAAGCTTATTGGGGCAATTATATGTAACTTCAGATCTTATTAAATTTACAATAAAAGCATTAGGTACCCACTAACTCTTTCTAGCAATATGATGGTGCATGCCTTGTATTTTACTCCTGTAGTTTCAAGATAAATGGCCTCTAGTCATATTTACATAGAAGTTTTGCTGATTATCGATCTTCATAAAGACAGTCCTCGCGTTTTTTATCTATTATAAGAAATATTTATTATTTTTTGAACCCTTTAGAAGTATTAGGCAAAGTGATGGCTAATAATTTTTAACTTCCATTTGTACTTATGGTGTGCTGTTTTAATTGACCCTTTTACTAGTTCTAGCTTAATTTAAAAATATAAGATTAACTATATATTTTTATCTATACAATTATATTGCGATTTTGTGGAAATGAAAACACTATTTTTTTTAATAATGTTTAAAAGTACTTAGTTCTTCAAATTAGTTGTTTCAGTCCAAATCGGTGCTGGTACCAAAGAGCCAAAATCTATTTGATATAATTGCTGTCTAAAATTGAAATGAGAGAATTAATATATCATAGTTACTAAATAGAGTCAAAAGATTATAATGTCCAGTAGTGTTCCTCCCTTTTAATATTCTACCTTGTAGAGGTTTAGATGTATGTTAAAATAGATAGATTCATGTATTATGAGGTCTATGTATCCAGCAGAGGAAGTAACTGAAGTGATATTGTGGCCTTGGAATAGAAATATACTTTGTAGATTGTGAACAGATTCTTCCATAAAAAGTATAAATTTGTGAACTGCAAGTGTTTGTAAAGCTGTATACTTATTTTTTATTGTGTGTATTTAATTGTCAAATGTTCTAATGTGTGTATTTTAGTGTTTAAGAACTAATGTTTTATTATATACTCTGTGCTAATGAAGAAATAAATGACCTCTCATATGTATATGTCTGTATTTACAGCTTTTGAACCTCACAAGGTTGTATGAAAAAATATAACATGGACAAACGGTTCAAAATGACATGTCTACAGAAGATGACGGTGTGTCACAGATGAAAATGCCAGTGGCATATTATTTCTATCTTAGCACAGAGTATTTGAATTTATTTAGATCTTTGCCTTTGGGTCTTTGTACTGTATTGAAACAATATTCTAGTCGAATAATATTTACTGTATTCAATAAATCATATATACAATGTTTATAGTCTTATATTTGAGATTTATCACATAATTATTTTTTCATTAGATCAATTACAAACAGGTTTCTCTTATAGAGAATTAACCACACTTGATTTTTTGTCAAACAGATAAACTATACTCTACATTTCCTTCCAGTTGTATAAGTAAGATTGCCTCAAAGGTATAGTGTTTGCAAGTATAACTGTCAGTCAGGTGGTCTTGGGTTCAAATCCCAGTTTGGGTACTATTGAATTTTTAAATTTAGAATTTCTAGCAGTGACCAGAGTTTTGATTTATGTCTGGTGTATGGCAACAGAATGACAATCTATTCCATGAGGCATAAATGTTACTGGTGAAATGTGGGAGTCTACAACATTCGTTTTCCTACCTCTTCGGGGATTATAGGTATGATGTTATGTTTACTAGGATCTGATCATGTTATGTTCATGTCAAAACAGAGAAAGAATACATCCCCTGGTCTCATGCCAGGTAAGCATAGCCTGCCTGACAGCATACACAAACTACTTGCTCTGTGATCAAATAAAAAATCTCTGGTTTGAAATGTCAAAAGTCATTGATGATAATAACAATGTTACACCAGTAACATAAAAAAAGTATGTCTATATACCAAATTCTTCAAATCTCAGTTTAAAAGGATCACTTACTATACTCAGGTTGTAAATATAATGGCATTCGCCCCTTAGCCAACTTATCTCTCTTGTGAACTCGTAATTCATGTCTCATTAAAGCTTTTCTTGTACCATACTTATTGCCGCAAAACTTACACCCAAAATCTTTAATTCCTGTGTGATCAGCTTTGAAATGTACATCTAAATCTCTATTGATATAGAAGCTCCTACCACATTCTATACATTTAAATGGTCTTTCGTTTTTATGGGTTAGCATATGTCTATTGAGATTGCTCCGAGTTAAGAAATGTAAGTTACATTCACTGCATGCAAAGGGCTTATCTCCAGTATGAGTTCTCATGTGTATCTTCAAGGATTCCACAAAGCGCCCACGGTATGGACATAGTTGGCACTGATGTGGAAGATCAAAACTGTGTAATTGAAGATGCCTGACCAAATTATCTTTCCGATACAATTTTCCACACACATCACATACCAGATGTGTCACTGATTGGTGTCTCGCTAAGTGTTTTTCATACAACTGAGATGTTAGAAGCCCCAAACATATAGGACATTGTATCCTGACATTTTTATGTTCTTTTGAATTCTTATGTACAACCCAATCTGTCCAGTTCACAAACTTCAAATGGCATGGTTGACATTTGTAAGATTTACTGCATGATACATTATTTTTCTCATAATTACAGGCAGTATTAATATTCACAATGTCTTCACACAAATTTACGTGCTTATCATGCTTATAGTTGTGTTCGAAATTTAAATTTTGCCGAAGTACGATGTCACTTTCCTTTGCCTTCTTTCTGAATAAAATAGCATTCTCTAGTAAATTCTGGCACGTACTACACAGGTACTTTGGAAAATCGTCGTCTTTGCTAATCTCAATATCGCCAATTTGTTGTATATATTCCGAACATTCAAGAGTTCCATTGTTATAAATAGGTATACTACCGGTTTTTAAACATATTCTACATTTTTTTACTTCTTTACCAACCGTTTTATCCTTATGATAAGATTTAGACTTATTAGATATACTGTTTAAAGTTATTAAAGCATTTCTCTTCTTTCTTAATAATTTTAGTTTGAAATAAGCTGATGCCATGGTGTAATAAATAAATAACAAGTTAGGCAGTTCTCTAGAATAGAAATGCGATACAGCAAAACTACCACAAAAGGAACTAAGAAATTTCTTAGTTATTGTATTTATTTATTAATAACAGTAAATCGAAATTCACTCATTGTTTATATTTTTGCTGTTTGTAGCAAATATTAGACATTAATTTAACAAACGTCAAACATTTAACCGGACTGACAAATTAAATTGACACATTGTGATTGAAACAATGTGATGGAGCACATGGGTAAACAGCCAACCTAACCTGAGTTTGTAATAAAACCGTAGGCTATATTACACATTTTGAATGTAGAACGCCAATTAATAGTCTACACGTCACATCTATTAAATATTATGAAAAGTGGGTTAGCCACATCTAAATTTCTAGCTACCTTTTGCAATTTCAAGTACAAAAAAGTTGTTTTAAATTTTATCCTTCCACTTTTTATAATGGTAAAATAGTTGTGTTTAAATAAAGTTGAAAATTTTTTGAACTTCTTACATTTTGAAGTATTTAGTGAAAACGTAACATCCCCGAATGTAATCCCCGAAGGAGTAGACAGAGGACTGTAGCACACTCCCACGTTTCACTAGTTACGTTTAAGTCCCATGAAATAGGTGGTGATCCTATTGCCATGCACCAGGCACAATTCCAGATTCCGAGTCACTATTGGAAATTCTAAATTAGAAAAATCTAATAGCATCTGACATGGGATTTGAATCTAGGACCTCTGGACCGCCAGTCGCGCTTGCAACCACGACCAACGTGGCAGTCGAAATATAAAGTGTAAGATTGGTATACATTTTTTGACTAGAAAACATACAATTATACACATTTTCATTCTCTATAAATATAAAACAATTATTTCAGTTATTCATTTAATCCGAGCAAATGCAATTATTGTATGTAGTCAGTTTTACTTAATATCTTCTTGATCTGTGTTTAGATAAGGAACAAATACTGACTGCTACTCCAACACTACTTGTATGGGGCTGATATCACTTGTGGGCACTTGTTCCCCTGACATTGTCAGGTTAAAAATTGATCCTAAAAGCCCGCAACAAATCCTCCTTGTATTGTTTTAATTGGCTGTGAAGTAGAGGAAATCCCCACAAACATATTTTGGGTTGAATATGTTACGTAACCTGCCTACTCTAAACCGACCGACTGGCAAGAAGGAAGATCGCTGACGTCGCTCCAACTATCGATATACGCACGCAGCTATATCTCAATATCCAAACTGCTGAGTCGTCTCTTCGTGTCGCAACATTATCGCTTCATGCCCGGTGGCAGTTCGTAGATGATGTAGATTAACCCACCTAATGTGACCTCAATTACACTTAATAAAAAGAACATATTCATACCAAGAAGTGTGTTCGGCTGAATTCAGTTCAGTAAAGTCAGTATCATCGTAGTAGTTATAATAGTAAGAATGTAGTTCCAGCATTGAACTCATTCCTACCTAGGTTAGTTCGATTTTAGGCATTAGAATGTAATTAGTCAATTCTCAATCTGACATCGATAGGAATTAGACTAGGCCTAATTATAAGTTTATATTGTAATTTTTATTAATTAAATTAGACATAGTAAATTTGGTTTATTTTGGAACCTCTGAGCGCAGTAAACCTAATTGGCGCAGTCGGTAGGATACTCGCGGGCCAGTTCGCGATAGCTAGGGCTTCTCGCATCGAAGAACACGTTGCGAATCACCCGGGTGGCTATCCAGCCCCGCTGCCGAGTATCCGGAATCTACGGTCCTGCTGCAGCTCAAGAGGAGCTTCCAGACATTGAAGTACCAGAAGAGAACCAGATGAAAAACCTGTAAGTGCACTTGAATCGCTCTCGTGTTGCTTTCCTTTTGTTCCTAAGTGACCTTTACCTTTTTTCACCCTCGATCCGATAGGGCCCGGCAGTCTGAACTTCATCAGGCTCGCCGTATTGTTAGCGATAATATAGAAATTTAAATTTTGAGTTAGATAGTTAATTAAATAAATTTGAATAGTAATTTAAATTTCTAGTTAATATTATAGATGTGATTGTAAGTTTGTTTGCTACGCATTCCCGTGAAAACTACTTAACTTAAAAATTCTTTTTTACGAAAGAAAAAAAATTTGTCAAAAATCTCAAAATCTAGCATCTTCAACGCATTTTCATCAAAAAAAAAAAATTTATAATTTACTTGTGTTGTAACTTTTGATAAATTCTTGAATAATTTAATATTCCAAGCGGCGAAGTCATTGGCAAAGGCTAGTAATACTATAATGGCAGTTGACCCGAATACCATTTTTAAGGCACTCCGCCTAGTTCCAGAGTTTAACGGGAGCCCTAGCATTTAAACCAGGTTCTCTCCATTATAATAATTAAATTTCAATAATTTCTAAGAACAGCTATGAGGTTTTAAGATAGCAATAGTACCTAACCAAGACAACCAACGCCTTATTTCCCCCTATCCTTTCATAGCAGCTTATGAGAAAACATTAGTGCATTCAGAGGCAGAATGTCCGGATTTAACTGGTATCTCTATGACTAATTAATCAACCTGCAAACATCGCACGAACACTTAGAAAAAAAGGGGGAATAGAAAAAAAACAATGCATATCAGATACGGATAAAGTGTAATAAAAAAAAAGAGGGGGATGGGATAAATCATCCAGCCACGAGTAAATTACCCCGCTGGCGCAGCATACGTAAGTGGGGGCATCTCCACCTCTTCTAGTGCTTCCAGAAGACGGCGACATCGTCCAAGGTACGCAAGCCCCCGCAGATTAGCATAAACTCGCCGCTCCCCGTTCCCGAAGTCCACTAAGCATCCGTGTTGGGGCTGCAACCCCTCTACAAACGGCTCCAGAGGGTGCCAGTCCACTATTCGGAGAAAAGACTCCACATCAAAGTGTGCGCTGTCGTCAATTATCAAAATGGAGAGGGAGAACAGTTCGTTACGCCGAGGACAATAGTGATAGATCGGCGGACACACAGCCTGGTTGAAAAAACACTTCACTTCCATTTTTGTTATAGTTACCGAAAGCACGTCCGATGAAATACTAAAACGCAGTCCACTAAACTCAGGGATTATAAAATGGCAAATCAAATACCTACATTAAGAAGATAAGTGCAGTCGCAGAAATTAAAACCACTGAAATATGACCATTCAAGCGATCGGCACTATTTTCAACAAACAAAAAAACAACAACAAATTTCAACAAACAACAATTCCAGGTTCTACCACCTTCTTGGCGGCAATCACCGGGCAGCGTAGCCATACCGTACGGAAGCCGTTGGCGCTGGAGGAGACTTCCCCACACCGGATGTGCTCGGTCGGGCAGCCTCCTACCTTAGCTACGGCTGCGGTCACCTCCGCAC
>DWME01005187.1:0-15253 GCA_018244795.1 Parelbella ahira ahira | reverse complement strand
TTTTTTTTTTTTTTTTTTTTTTTTTTTTTTTTTTTTTTTTTTTTTTTTTTTTTTTTTTTTTTTTTTTTTTTTTTTTTCATCGAATTCTAAAGTTGTGTATCCAATAAGGTTCTTTATATCACGTTTAAAGGATGTTTTGGAGGAGTTGAAAATATCAACATTATTAAAATACTTGTTGTAGCTTGTTTGTAAACGGTTGACAATTGAGTTTTTCGCATACTTGGCGGTTTTCTGTGAAGTAGCGAATAATTGAGTATGTCTTGTTCGCCGTTTTGGTGCACAGAGACGTAAAAATTTTGAAACAAGTGCCATGCAATCTATATAGTTATTACAAATTCCATGCAGAAATGACATGTCTAATAAGTTTCGTCTACATACGAGGGGCATGAGATGGTGATCAAGGCAAGAGTCCAGATAATCTATAGACCTACTGTGAATGCGATAATTTAGATGTTTTAGGAATTTTTGCTGTACTCGTTCTAAATTTTTAATATAAATCATATATTGAGGGTTCCACACAATGCTACAATATTCCAGTATGCTTCTTACGTAGGAATAGTAAAGTACCCGTAGACACCCAGCGTCCCAGAAAGGTCGGCTCACTCGTAATACGAATCCAAGGCTTTTGTAGGCTTTTGCCGATATTGCACCTATGTGTTCAGAGAATACCAACTTCGAGTCTATTATAACACCAAGGTCTACTACGGAATTGACTTTGTTAATTTTAACGTTGTTTATTTCATAATTGTAAATGATGGGATGCCTTTTTCTGGTAAATGAGACAGATGAACACTTTTTTGAGTTTATACCGATACGATTATGGGCATAATAGCGACTTAAGCTATCGAGGTCTAGCTGTAGCTTCACACAGTCACTTGTCTCCTTTATTTTCATGTAAATTTTAGTGTCATCGGCATACATAAGAAAACGTGCATATTCAAGATATCTACCCACATCATATAGATACGAAGCATACAAAAGTGGTCCAAGGATCGAACCTTGCGGCACACCAGATGGAACGTTAATAAAATCCGAGCGAGAGCTCCCCACTACAACGGCCTGAGAGCGATTGCGAAGATACGAGTCCATCCACCTCAGAAGATTACCATGGATTCCCAGGTCACATAGTTTCCGCAAAAGTATGACGTGATCAACACGGTCGAATGCCTTTTCAAAATCCGTGTAAATCACGTCAACCTGCGAACCACCATCCATACCATCTGACACTTGGTCTACAAATACTCCCAAGTTGGTGGCTGTAGATCGCCCTTTAATGAATCCGTGCTGTTCCAACGGGATGGAAGTTACTATTATCGGGTATATATGAGTATGGACCACCCTCTCGCATAACTTACTGAGAACATTGAGGATTGAAATAGGGCGGTAATTTTCAACACAAGATCTGAGGCCCTTTTTATGAATAGGTACTATGTGTGCGGTCTTCCATATGCTAGGAAAGTAGCTTTCTCGAAAGCATCTATTAAAAATAAGTGCAATTGGTAAGGATAAGGGTTCCGCGCATTTCACAAAAAATAATGCCGGGATGTTGTCACTACCCGCACCTTTCGACGAGTCAACACTTCTAATAAGTTTAACTATATATTCAGTAGATACCTTAATGTCATGAATAATATTTAATGATAGATGAGTATAACCAGGGGTAACAGGATATTGGTCTGCAGACTTGGTAAAATTTTTTTCAAAGAAATTGTTGAACGCAGAGCAGATAGCGGACTGTTCATTGAGTACTTCGTTTTCGTACGTCATTTGTTGAGGATAATTACAACTATTTTGTTTTTTTGATTTTATGTATGACCATAGATATTTAGGGTTACTTTTGATTTTATGCTGCGCGAATGCGATGTAAGAGTTGTAGCATTCGGTCTGCAATTTTTTCTGTCTACGCCTAAGTTCAGTAAATTGTGCATAGTCGGCAGGGTTATTATATTTCTTCCAATCGCTATGAAACTTGTATTTTAAGTATTGGTTTAGTCAACATTATGTCATAAGGACATTAGACCCACAGGATATGCCAATTGAGAGACACTCCGTTTCAGTGTAGTACTTTAGGAGATCCGGAAATGATTTTACAATGCTGTAGGCGAAACAATAAATATTTTAATTTTAAATGAAATATTAGGTCCTTACATATGAAATTAGCGTTTTGATGAACTGCCCACTTTCACCTCAAATATCTAGGGTTTGGTTTGAAATTCCAAATTTAAATAAATTGCAAATTTTGGCTTGTTTAATACTGATTCGAATTTCATAATTCATTTGATTTTCCGCCATTTCATTTTTCTTTGACTTTATTTTCTTCACAAGATGGAAAACTTGAAATACCGCGTTATTTACGAATGAGTTCATCAAACGCGGCAAATATTAATGATGTGTATGGTGAAGCTACTGTAAAAGAAAGCACGGTGCGCTTTTAGTTCCAAAGTTTTCGTTTTGGAAATATTGACCTCCAGAACCAACCCCGTGGTCAGCCGGAGACCCTTGTTGACAATGAAGACTTAAAGTTGATCGTGGAAGCGGATCCATCCCAAACCACTTCAGAGCTAGCTGCAGCCTTCAGTATTAGTAACGAAACAATTTTAATTCATTTAAAACAAATTGGAAAAGTGAAAAAGGTCGATAAGTGGGTACCGCATGAAGTGAAGCACATCAACAAACACGCGTTGATTCCTGCGTCACATTCCTCAACCGTCACAATAACGAGGGAATTTTGAATCGTGCCGCTACTTGTGATGAAAAGTGGATTCTGTACGACAATCGGAAACGCTCATCACAACTGTTGAACCCAGGTAAAACGGCCAAATCCTGTCGCAAGAGAAAGTTGACTCTGAAAAAGGTATTGATGAATGTTCGGTGTTCTAGTGCTGGTGTCATTCACTACAGCTTCCTAAGATCCGGCCAGACGATTACTGCAGAAGTGTATTGTCAACAATTGGAAATCATGATGGAAAAGCTAGCCGTTAAACAACCGAGACTGGTCAATTTCTCCAGCCAACCGCTGCTTCACGACAACGCTAGACCCCATACTTCAAGACAGACGACTGCTAAATTGGAGGTGCTGCGGTTAAAATGTCTCCGACACCCACCATACTCCCCAGACCTTGATCCAACAGATTACCATTTTTTTTAGCATTTGGATAATTTCTTACTAGGTAAAAAATTCAACTCCGATGAGGTAGTATTCGCGCCTTCAAAGTATTTGTTGATTGTCACTGCCACGATTTTTTCTACCTATGAAACTACCTATGAACTACCTATGAAATGGCGAAAGTACATAAATAGTAATGGTACATATTTCGATTGATTAAATATATTATTTCATATTTTTTTTTCCGTTTCATTTTCTCCGTATAAAACGCTAATTTCATATGTAAGGACCTAATATAATAAGTAGATTTTTAAACCACTAGACTAGACTATCATTGTTCGTAGACACTGTAGTAAGCAATAATTAATCTTATCCTGTACGTAATAAGATATATTATATCGCATCATGTCGAGTGGTGTCGTATCATATCGAGTCGTGTCGTGACGTGTCGTATTCTGTCATAATAACAATATTATCGATGAACAAAAGGATACAATAGACGCCGCCGCCCTCAACAGCGCCATTGGTAGATATAGCGCAAATGGAGGTCACAGTGAACACTACAATGAGGTATGCGATGCCAAACTGGCCGAGGGTGACCAGTAAGCCCGCGTTGCCAACCAGGTAACCTGAAAAGTGAGATATTCATCAGACAGACATATCTCAATATGACTTGCTGGTCATATATTATTGTGCAGATAATGATCGCAAAGATACATTTTATATAACTTAGCTACAGTCTGTATTAGTTTGCTGTAATAAATATTTATGAACAATATATTATAGCTTTGCCTTTGACGGCCTTTATTCATGCAGTATTCGTTACATAGACTGAACTTATGACGTCAGAGACAAGAACCAATTCGCGTCCCTAATTGCTCATAACCTGAACAGTAGTATCGGCATGTCGCTGTGTCAATAACAATTGACGTAAAATTATATATTAGATAAACTTATTGACCTCTCCACAAGGCGGTTTGTGCCATCCACAGTTGCGGCTGAACAGATGTTGCCCACAATATTCATTATTTAACAACGCTACGTCACAGTACAGATAATGAAAATACTTTTTTTAAATACCGAATGATTTGTACCTAGAAACCTATGCATGCTAAGTTTTTGATATTTACTGTATATTATTTATTTCAAAACATTTAACAATTCTATAATTTTTATCGGGAGTTTTAAGTAAGAAAAGAGGAGACTAGATAAACAGGTAATAAATATTGTCTTAAATAATAATCCACCCATTTTGTCACTCTACTGTTAGAGTATGGGTCTCCTCTCATATTGAGAGGGTTAAGGCCATAGTCCATATATTGTGCCGTGTATATATTGTGTTAAGCAGATGATAAATAATAAAATAGTCAAAATAAGAGTAAAAGATTCAAAAAATGCACACATAACTCGTAGAAATCAACTAGACACACAGGAGGAATGCTGTTCCTCTCCTGCAGTCAGACTTCGCCTACCAATGGCTTCGAACACGCCTAATATTTCATAATAACGAGGTGCCTAGTTAGCTTCTGCGAATAACACATATGCTTACCCATTCGTATGAAAACCAACGCGCTGAACATGGACAGCACCACAGGGCAGAACACCCCAGCGAAGGTGCCAACCTTCTTGATACCGGGACGCTCCGTTCTAAACTCGCCAAACTCCACATAACCTGGAAAAAGCTTTCATTTAATAAATTGTCCAATGATAATAAACTGATAAACTCTGAACAATTGCTTGGAGAGAAATTCCAATCGAACATTTTTTCATCAAATCATCATGGCCTTAACCCCCTTATTCTGACAGAAGACCCATGTCCAACAGTGGAATGATAAAATGGTGGAAAAAGTCAAACAAGTTTTAGACCACTTATCACCCTGAAAGAACACTTGTAAAAGTTTTTTGTTAGTGTTTTTCAATTTCTACATTTTGTCTTATGTTATCTATATTTTGTAACATTTTTTTAATCTAATAAACACAGTGTACATATAAACATACAATTGTATAGGTATCTTTCTACAACAGAAAAAGACTAAACAGTTAAACCCATTACACAAATGGGAAAAGAACCCATAACACCCCAATTAGCAGTCAACATATTATTAATCACTAGACTGTTCGTCTAATGATTGTTCTATCATAAGTGTAGAAAGTAAATGACAAAATCAATATACACCACTGTGTTTCACAGATTTCTCCTCCATTCCTAACACAAGTGCACGAAGCTGAAATTATTATGAAACTGATTATTTGTTATTGGTGCCGACCTTGCATCAATCTCACCTATAACCTTGAAACAGATACAAAGAGCCTGCTTATCATTTTCGTGTTCTTATGAATTACAATAATAACCTTTTCCTTCAATTTAAGTTTATAAAATATAAGTATACCAATATTTATTAGAGAACAATGTTGTTATGGAGGACAATAAATTACATCAGTTATCAGAAAGAAATGCAATTTTATAGATAAGTGTTTACATCATAACTAATATTATTACAGCACATTAGTACATTATACACTTATTGTTACTTATTGTGTGTTTTGTCGCTACTATGTGCTCTGGAAATTATCATATAATTGTCCATTTATTTATTTTGTGCCCATTAAAACAAATCTATTGCAAATTATTATAAAGGTCTAGAAATCTGACATTTACATATGCATATACATATGTGTGTGTGTGTGTGTAAATGTCACATTTGTAAATATTTATATAATATGTATCTGTATCACGGAGCTCTCAGCCTAGCCCGTGATCAGTCTAGTGTAAAGCTGTTATATCGATAATTTGTGTCTACAGCACCAAATAATCCCAGGTGGTACCAAACTTCAAAATTAAGATAACATCATGCCAGTATTTACCGGAAAGGGTAGGCACTACGAAGTGTAAAACATAAAATATAACAAACCTTCTCCAGGTGATCTAGCAGTCGACCCAACACTACCAAACCTCATTTTGAGCTTATGAAATAAACTTGGTGATTGACTAGGACTATTGAGGCTCGGAGAAAAAGGTTCAAGTGTTTCAGCCATATCTGGGGGCTTCGTCACTGGTAAAACAAAGAATATTAGAATAAACAAATATGGTATAAGACTGTAATCTGTAAATTGTAAAAGGCTGAAGATACTGACTCCCAGGCCACTACTCACACTTTACATGGGGGACAAGATTCTCTGCTTGAAATTTAAAAGTTTTATGTTCAACAAATTATTAATATTATCCTACAAGTTCACTTCATGTAAATAGTTTATAGTAAAACAATGATTTTATTGAACTAATATTTGTGACGTAAAAAATAACTTACCTAAAAATATATCATCCATAGTTGGAAATAATTTATTCTACCACTGATAGACAGAAGCAGTGTACAAGTACTGGATTGGTGGAAGTATTTAACATGAACAAAATTTGTTTTTTTATATATATTTCAATAAAAAAACACTTAATACCTACTTGCCATTTAAAGCTCAAGTTATATTTAAACAATAGTTTCGCGGACTTTTGGAAAATGAAAAACTGGTCATTCTGTACCCTTCTATCACAAAGATCACTAAATGTATAGTAACTGTTCATGTACTTCGTTTTTATTACTTTTATAATATAATCGAGATGCAAAACGATCGAACACAGTCACTACACATTTGCAACCTACATAAACAAAGGTTTTGATTTAAACTCGAGTAACTGAGAGTTTGTAGTTTCTCGAATTGTTTATGAAATTCGCTGATCTCATATAACGTACAAAAAACAGTATGAACATAGTTATAATCAACTTGCAATCCAATGTCACACCACTGCATGCAGAATAAGCCCACTTATTAATATGAATCACCAACAAAAAATTATCTTACTTACGTTTTAGAAAATTGTGAATACAAATTATTTATTTGGTCAATATTGTATACAATGTCCTCAATAATCCTTAAAACTGCACATACTTATAAAATTATTTTCATGTTTTATAACATATTGGATCAAAAAACTTTCGTGAACAAAACCAAAACGTTGGACGTATTTAAATAATTATAAACTTTGTATACTATATGTATAAATATGTTTATTACCTGAAGCAAATTAGTGACAGCTATAACTTTTTTTAGAACTTATGACATCTAACTGTTTTTTGTTTTCATGTTAGGGTTTAGATGTGATGCATTCCACCATATAAATAAAATGTTAAACTATTTTCAATTAGTATTCAGTATCTGAACAAAGGAATATCAACATAATTTCATCAATATTAATCGAATTGTTAATCAATCAATACCTTTACTTCATTGTAATGACAAAATTAATATATATATCACTACAGATATTTCAGTCGTATTTAAAGCCTATTATAGCAGTAAATAATATTCACACACACACACACACACTATCAGCCTGTCATCGTCCACTGCTAGACATAGGCCGCTCCAATGGCATGCCACTGAGCTAGATCTTCTGCTCTACGCATCCAACCACTGCCAGGTGCCAACCACTTTGCGTATATTGTCACTCCACCTAGCTAGAGGGCGTCCCACGCTACGTTTGCCAAGTCGCGGTCTCAACTCCAGAACACGTCTGCTCCAGCGGCCACCGGTTCTGCGACAAATATGACCAGCCCACTGCCACTTCGGCTTGCTAATCCTTTGTCATCACAGGTAGGATGCACTCATTGTAACATGAAGACTGGCTTTGCGGTATTTGTGACAAAATGATTCGACGAAGTTTCCTAATACTGCCAAGCCAAGCCATATTCTACAGGCCTCCCTCTGGAAATTGTTTCATATTATAATAATATTCGCAAACTATTAATAACATTAAGGCTCGGCTAAGAACTACATCTCACTAGAACAATTTAAGTTACATGCTTTACTGATGGTGGCACATTAAATCTGATATGCGTCTCCTCTGGCGAATATTAGATAACAATATGAAATAATCACGACGGACCAAGCACGGCCTGTTTATTTCATGGAAAATTTTGTTTTCTAAACAAAGAAAAATGGTTTTATATAATGTACAATAGTTGTTATATTCAATTTATTATTGTTCATTAGCCATACATATATTATATATACAGTGTGGAGCCATAGGCAGGCCTGTGACTGCGAGTGTCCAGCAGTTTGAGTGTCTTTGTCGAATCACGCATGTGCAGAGAAATATTCGTGGTGCGTTTTTAATTTAAATACTTTGAACATTTTTAGCACACCTTCAAAATGTTTATGCGTTTTTTAATATTACAGTGAGTTTTCCAAACACATTATATACCTACTATCAATATACCTTTTAATATGTGTGTGACAAATATAAAAACTCTAAATGTGTGATTAATTGTAAAAACTTCGACTATAGTCGAAAGGAATAGGTTTTTTTACACACAATGCACGTTATTATCATTTTGTTAGCTCAAATTATTTTACTTTAAATTAAACTGAACATAATTTTGTATAATTTCAGCATTTCAGTAAAAATGTAGATTGCTCACTACGCACGACTCATGAGCAAAAAAAGAAAAACAGATACCTGCCTCATTTGCTTTCTCTGTTTTTTCGATGGACACATTTTAGGCTGCTCTCACAATCTACGTATAATATGTATGTATATATACGCATAATATAATATTTAGATATACGTTTATTACATCGTCAAAACAGTAATTTTTTTTATATAGTCCTAATATAAGTTGATGATTAAGTTAAAAATTTTTTTCAATGGTGATCCTATGTTCGGGTTCCTTAGTTTGTTCCCCTATCAATAATAAAACTGCACACAATTTGTTCCAAATGCAAAAAAACTTCGTGTTTTTCACGCTTTTTCCATTGAACGGATAAACTGACTGTAATAATATTTAATATTGGAAATAGGTACCTACCTAGTTTAAACTTTGAGGAATGACATGCACATTAAATTGCACTGAATGAGAGAACTGAATTGGAGCGGAACATTTTTAATTATAGTTTGTAAAACACTGAAAAGTAAAATTATGTGTATTTTGCAAAAACATTAATATTTTAAATATCAATTTTTAATTTCATGTCGATTATGTGACATATTTTTGTTTGACATTTCTGACAATTTGTAAATGTATTGTACGACTACGTATACGTTTTATTTATTTACCATATTATAGTACTGTTGCCGCTCAAATGTATTATAAAGTTTATGACTGGAAGTAAACGTCAATTTAATGTGTCACTGAAAGCAAACATGTTGCAGAGTATAGGTAAGCACCGTGTTATCAGTACAGTAAAATTTATTGTTTGACATGGCACCGATCGCATCGTACGTGTTTCTTGATTTAGAAACCTCGGGTTTACCTGCCCAAGAGGGCAATAAAACAAAAATAACCGAACTGAGCCTAATCGCTGTAAAACGATCACATCTTCTGGATACTCGTCCAGGAGAGTCGCCGCGCGTTCAAAATAAATTAACACTGTGCTTTAACCCTGGGAAATTCGTATACCCTGACAGTACGGAAATCACGGGCTTGTGCAATGACCTGCTAGAGAACGAAACCCCATTTAACAATGTAGCATTTGATACAATTCAAAACTTTCTCAGTCTTCTCACTAAACCAGTGTGTCTGGTTGCACAGAACGGTTTGAACTTCGACTACCCGATTCTAAAACGACACTTGGATAAGATTGGAGTAAGTTTCCCGGATGACCTCATGTGTGCTGATTGTCTCAATGGCTTCTTTGATATATTGAACAGTGGTGATGAGAAGGTTACTACAACTTCATCTGATAGTTTTGTTTGTCAGCAAGCAAACAACAAAGAAGGAAAAAGTATGGATGAATTAGATTTAGGAATATCAGAGAACATGATAGAGCAGCAAAAACGAAATGAAACAACACCTAAAAGAAATAATTGCAGCCACAGTACAGTACTGGGAAATCCAAAAAAACCTCCACTTAATAAAAGTTCATCAGGCATTTCAAAAGTTAGTAGAAGACTTTTTTGGACCAGTGGACCAAAGCCAGAACAGTCATATAAATTGAAACACATTTATGAGAGATTGCTTAAAAGACCAGCCATTGTAGCACATAGAGCTGAAAATGACTGTTTAATGGCTTTGGAATGTTCTGTGCCAATATCAAAAGAGTTTGTGAGGTGGATTGATGAGAATCACTGTCCATTCTCTCTTGTAAAACCTATGACAGTGGGTGTGCCTCTTGGACATTAAAAGTGTATGTATTTGTACAACTATATATCTTATATATACATTCAATAGAAGATAAGGCTTAGCATAATATTCTTCAATTTTGTCATTATATTTTTACTGTATCAAATATGGATCAACATTCCATCTTAAGTATTTACCAAAATTTCAAAGAGACATAATAAGTTCATCTTCGCAAGCCGGCAACACATTAATAACACCTCTATTCATAGGTCATTTAGAGGTTCACGATTACTCATCACCTGATAACACATATTAAATGTTGCTATAAATAACATCAATATGTCTGCCATCAAACAGTGTAAAGGATAAAACATGATATTACAGAAGTGATAAATATAATATGTACAAAAAAATAAAACAATCTGTAATGTGCCTGCTCTAAGGATTATTTCAATGTGTCCTAAAGGAAAAGTCTTAGAGGTTGTGCTTATTTAACAAGATAAAAATAAAAGTTATTTCAGTATGACAGTTTCAAAATAAATTTTCTCTCCAACTCAAGTAAATGTAGATGCATCATTTAAAACACTTTTTCCATTATTGACAACTTAAAAAAGGTGTTATGTAAGTTACATGTTGATCACAGGTTGCGTTTTTCTTTAAGAACTCCAAAAATATGGGTGCTAAAGACATTTTTTTTTTAATTATGGCATGTAGAATATACCAATTGATAGAGAATGAAAAACTAAAAGCAAGAGGGTATTCAATGCCTTTACACCTTTTGAGCACAAAGGTTTAGATATATTTGTAATAGATTAAGAAGCAATTTTTTAATGTATTTACAATAAGTAAAGTGTTTTGCATTTGTTTATTATTATTATTATTTATACCTTCTATGTTTATATTTCATGTATTACTTTGATCTAAAAGTATTACTTTGGTAAATAAAATCATTGTTATACAAATATGACCAAAATAGCTTACATGTATTGTGACCATACTTTTTTAATGTAACATTATGTACTTTTATGCTATAATCATGTTGTAGTTCCACAATTTTTTATTTATTGGGTGGCCATTGTTTTATATAAGTTTCCTATATTACTTTGTTCAATGTATGGCTGTTTGATATACATAAATTGTATTTTTAATTATAGATATTTACTGAAAAAGAATAGATTAGGGCAATTATTGCTGATACAGAGAAAAAACAATAAAAGACCGCGATATTTATAAAAAGTATGACAATTTTATATATATATCATTCATTTAGTATTGATATTATGCAGTGTCAGGGTTACATAATTTTTTTAATATTTGTTTTGGATTTGTAGATTCACATTGTCCAAACCCTCCAAAACGTATTATTAAAACTATATAAGAATGGTATAAATATGTTTTTAGTGCCTTGTTGGTTTAAGGGTTGCAAGCACAGTTGTTGATCAATAGGTCTTGTGTTCAATTCCCGAATCTAGGAACTATCAGATTGTTGTAACTCTGGAGTTACTAATAGTCAGTCTGAAAAAGAAAATGCCCACACAATAGGCGCAACCCCAAATTCATGGCAAAGCATAGAATTTAATAAATGTGTCTTGTGAGTGTACTACACTCCATGGCCGACCATTACGGGAATACAGATGTGAAGATAAAAAATGTTTTTCTGGCTATTTATTTAAAGAACGCCAAAATAAGTAACATTAGTACATATTTATAAAGACACTCTTAATGTTATTACAATTATAGGGGTAGACAACTTGTAATAGGCGAGTACATGTGCAAAACAATATTCTGAAAAATTACCATGGGTTATAATCATTGTATTTACATTGTTATTATTGTTATTGTATTAATTAAAATATATATATGTAAGTAAGAAAGAAAATAGAATGATTTAATTTAAATGTGTTTAAAATGCTTGTTTGAATCCAATAAATTGTAAGTATTCTTATTTTGTATGGTACTGTTTGAATGGCATTAGTAATTTGATTTATTTATTGTTTGATATGAATGATGACAAGCATTTATGAAATTTTGCATAATATTGTGATGTATCACATACTGACTCTTCACGGTAATATTAACTTTAAAATGTTGTTAAATATATTTTTTTTACATTAAAATTGTTTGAGAAAAATATTTGCTGTATGAAAAGTAACTAATAACATTAGAATGTTAGCATTAAATGATTCTCCTGTGGCCTTGTAACTTCTTGGACTGTATTATAAACAGATAACAAAGCATCCAAATTGTTTCATATCCAAATTTTAATGTGTCGTTGAATAATATTGTAGAATTTACAATTGATAGTAGAAGGTCGAAACAAAGTTAATTATACTTTGTGTATAAATCATTTGCAGAGCTTACAAAAACAAATAACAAATGTACCTACCTAATAAGATTTTTTTACAAAAACTTTTTCATGTGCTATTTTGATCCAAAGAAAGCTGTTTTGCTGTGATAGTGTTTTGAAATGTTTGACTGATGTATTCCAATTTTAAATTAATTTAGAACTTAATGTATCAGATCGGCTTTATATCATTACTACAGATAATTTGATATTCTTAGTTTATATTATAATGAATGTATTATAAAATTTAACAAAATTATTTGCAGTGTTTAATCAAGCTTAAAAAATCATTTGCATGACTAAAAGTACTTTATGTTCAATCATTTGTGTACTGCTTATAGTTCTGATAAGGATGCAGACTGAAAGTGATAAATAGTGTTAAGCAACACTTAATTCGGTAGGTTTTTACTTGGATGACTACTTATGGCAGTGTGTTTTAAAGGGCATATGTTTTACACACAACCTAGGACTCTTCAAAACAATGGTGAATAGGATCTAAATAGGCAAGCGTGCTCCAACTTAGAACGCATCCAAGCTTGCCAACAGGCGGAATCGCGGCCAAACGCTAGCCTATCATATGAATAAAAAAAGAGAAAAATGTTAAGCTTTGTCTAGTAACACTACTAGTAGTATCATTATAGAGAAAATTTGTAAGGCCAAAAATTTAAAGTCAAGCGGTGTGCCAGTAGTCCTTGAGATGCGAAATCGTCCTAGAGCGCTTGTAGAGTATTTTTAGAGCGCCCTGCAGTCACTAGAGATACTCGTGCTGGCAGTAGTACATCTAAAGGGCTGATGCACATCAAAAGAATACCAATAAATGATGATGAAGAACAAATATTTGCATAATGAGAATAAATATTTGTTCTGTGTCTGGGTGTAAAATTATCTATGTTTAAATATATATACGTATGTAAATATTATTTAATAGAAATTACAATTAATAATCAATTATTTTATTCCTTTTGATGTATTTTCATAGAAATTTTATTTAATAAAGTAATATTTTTATATAAACTATGGTTTTATTTATATCCTTATTATATTAACCAACAACTGTAAGTAATTATTAATTTAGATTTTCTGCTATGCTTCATATATTTTTGACACTTGCGTTTTACTAAGGTGGTCATCTTTAGCATACAAATGGGATATTACTACTCTTTTCAAGACGAGAATTTATTAAAAATGCTCTCTAAGCTGTGCTAATTCTCCCAACCTGCACTTTGCTGAGGTGACATGATCCTTGATTCTTGTCCCACTAAGATAAGTATAATAATATTTTTTGCGTCCATCGAATAATATGCTTGTTTGACAGGCGGCAAAGACTACTATAATCTTTTAAAATACTCAAGTCTCAAACAAGCAATCAAAATTCAAACACCGCCCTGGCCTATCATTATCTTAACTGTAATACGGTATTTATTTCATTTTCATAATCTGTTTAAACAGGTCTCTTGGTAGTAACGGGCATACTGTGGGGATGCACGAATCCTTTCATCAGACAGGGCACGAAGGGTCTTCGTCAGGTACGCAGTGACTCGAAACTGGGCCAAGCGTACGCCGAAGTTGTATTCCTTCTCGGAAACTGGAGGGTAGGTTGCATTGTTGTGGATTATGTAACGTACCGATAAGGCACAATTAGAAATGTAAACTTCAGGACAATGGGTCACGATACTATTTTATGAACATTTTTTTTTTATTTACCATCATAGTTTGATTGTCTCGCTGTTTGAATGGTTACGTGAGACTGCTTTACAATAGGTCTTGCATTCGATCTACGGGTCGGGCAAAATATTTTTGAGTAATTCAAAATTCCGAGTAGTAGCAGGAAATCTGTATTTGTGCCCTGTGTATGGCAAAAGGCTCACCTTTATTCCATGATGTATGATTACTTCGTACAAATAAATGATTACTTCAAGTACTCACAATGAGTCCTTGAGCAGAAAATTTCAGATTTAGATTATTTTAAAAAAGCGTCTTTTCAACGTTTTCAGTACGTTCTCCCCTGGCTACTGAACCAGGCCGGCTCACTGGTATACTTAGCAGCCATCCAGCAGGCACCTCTGTCTCTAGCGGTGCCCACTGCCAACAGCCTCGCATTCGTATTCACAGCCGTGACTGGCTCCGCTGTGGGTGCCGAGGAGCCTCTTGACTTTGGTATACTTTAAATATTTAATACTGCACTTAATCAGTGTCGGATTTTTTTTGTAAGATAGTACTTCTGAGGACCTAGTATAATGCGATAAATCATTCGAAAGTAGTCGAGCTCCTTGTCAAAAAATCGAGCGCTGAGGATGATAAATGATGTAATATACTATTTGTTTGTAAGGTAGCAGTTTATTATAAGTGTTCTACTCATATGGCAACTTTTGGTTAGTACGGAAGTATGGACTTGTGATAAACCCAAGGTCTAGCCCACATTGGGGCTAAGTATCACAAGGTGGTTTCGTCACATGTGGCAACTTCTTTGTGCCGATACGTGTATATTGATACGTGGTTATATTTGCAAGTATCTTGATACTCCCAAATGATGTCTACGAGAGAGAGAGAGTCTGAGAAACAGCGCTGCACGAGGTCACACGCACTAGCAGAAGCTGAGACTTCAGGGACATACTGATTCTGAAGTATAAGTATGGCAGGAGTAGGTAGGATTATTATAGTAGTAGTATTGCAATAAAACATTATTAT
>DWME01005186.1:0-15258 GCA_018244795.1 Parelbella ahira ahira | reverse complement strand
GTAGACATAAACAGACGGGGCATGCAATTACTTGGTTTTTTCACTCTCATAGACGCGAGACATTCTCCGTCAGATATCGTATGCATAAGATAAGTAGAGATAAAAGACATTATAGTAAGAAAGATTACAGATGTGATATAAAAAAAAAATATACATATATATTGCGTGGAGCATATCAGGTAACAGTTCGGGAGTTTGAATTTTCTGAAACGGGTCTGCGTGTACGAGGAGAGAGATTGATATAGAAAAGGCACGCCAGTTTTGTAAGGATAGAGATATTTGGCTCCCGATGCTTTCTGCCTACGTTGTACAGGGTGTGGGTACGATGTTATAATTCTAATTAAAGCAGTCCGATGTCTATAAAGTAGTTTTCTACTTTACGGCCTGACCATTAATATTCAGAGCTTAGTGGACTATGTTAAAAATGTGCCCAGTATGGAAAGGGACTCATAACATCACGCCTATATTCATCCGAAGGCATAGGTACGTCAGGATATTCCAAAACCATCGTTGAATCAGTTAACGAAACCTGTTATTATAATGAGAAGGTGCTGTAAATGACAATGCAAACAAAACATATGATAAAAAAACTTCTTATC
Source organism: Parelbella ahira ahira (assembly GCA_018244795.1). Taxonomy (NCBI): domain Eukaryota; kingdom Metazoa; phylum Arthropoda; class Insecta; order Lepidoptera; family Hesperiidae; genus Parelbella; species Parelbella ahira. The sequence continues at coordinate 14,659 of DWME01005186.1, read as the reverse complement.
ATATCTATATAGATCGGTATATTGTTATAATATATAAATATATACATGTGAGTGTCTGATGCAAACGTATTTTAATATGCCGAAACATAATTTAAAAACAGTAATATTTATAAATATATGTATGTATGTACAAACTGTTAATAAAATATCGTCACGCCAGGCCCACTGAAGCGTAGGCATAGACATATGTATATGTATATGATTATTATGCTATTAACCTCTGCTGTGCCACTCCAGTTCTGGTCATATAGTCGTGAGGCTATCGAGACTTAATGTAACGATAGTAAATGGGGTCAACGGTTATGTGGTGTTCGTTAACGGAATCGGTCACGAGAATAGACTGACGGTCACACATGTGATAGTTGACAGATCTTTTTATATAGATTTGTTATAACGTGATTTTGATTCCAAGGGGCCAATTCGTTTATAGATAAACTTCAATAGGATTAAATATATCCATTGAGTAAAATATTAAAACACTATAGGTACATACATGTTTGGTACTGGCAGTTCTTTGCCTATCACATAAACAAGCTGGCTTTATAATATAATGACAATAATAGTACATAACCTTGAATGCTTATTTTCATAGATATATTTCATTCGTCATCATAATCAGCGTATTTCAGTCCACTGCTGGTCATAGGCCTCCCCCAATGAGCGCCATCGCGCTCTGTCCTCGGCTGTATTTCATCCGGTGTTACCAAACTAAATATGAACGTAGAGTCGAGTAATGGAAACTCAATTTGTCATATAACAGCAATTTGCGATACTGTGCATTAACTTGAGTGCTAAGTGCATTAAGCTGTCCTATCTTATCATAGCATTTACAACTTGGCTCCTATGTAGGATATTAAGTTAGTAGGTACTAAATGTTTGTCCTTTTAGTATAGATCTTTATTACACTAGTATACACGATTTTATCAACTACATCATATCAGCATCATGATTAGTGCTATTATTATTAATATAATGATATCGTCACGCTCAGTCCTTTACGGGGTAGACAGAAAACACCGTGTGACAAATACATTTATCTTTACAGTTCTGGTAGCCTCGTAAGTATGTATTATCCATACGATCAGTGTTAATGAGACAATTATTATACTTTTATTATTATTATTATATATTCACGCCAGGTGTTGTACGGGGTAGTTAGAGAGCACCGACCGCCAAATAACTACGAGTATATGTATCCTTACAGACCTGAGGTGTTTCGTATAAATATAGTTATTATATTGTATATATAAAATTAGTTGAATATTTGTTTAAATCTTTCTTATAATAAATTATTTCCTTCATACATTGAATTATAACCTAACCTATACAAAGCTAACTGGCAAAATTTGAAAAACAAATTATTTATGGATGCCATAATTACTTACAACAAAAGAACATCCGGGAATGATGCACGGCGTTTTCATCGTGCACGCAAACACACAAATAATCCTTTTGTCTATATCAATTTCCAAAAAAACACCAATTTTTCTCGATATTGTTACGCACAGAGCGGGCTGTCTACACGTTGGCCGACATTTTAATCGGAGATAAGAGACGTTGGGTTATTCGGCTTGAGTAATAAGATATGAGCGTTTTAATTGTTTTGAAAGATAGTAATATCATATAGGCGAAACGTTCGAACTGTATAAAGGAAACAATTTAAGTGCGCTAGATTGTCAGAACTAAATAATACCGCCCAGTGTCGGTACTATCTTACTTCACTAATGAACTTTACTTCATTTTATTAATTAATTGTCAATGTCTGCTATAGTCACGTATGGCTATTGTTCGAATAAATAATCCGCATTAATATTATAAATGCGAAAGTGTTTCTGTCTGTCTGTCTGTTACCTCTTCACGCTTAAACCGCTGAACTGATTTAGATGAAATATAAAGAATGGTTGCAGTATAAAAACCAGTAACCAATAAATCTATACTAGATGTGCGAAAAATAGTAAGTAAAATAGAAGGTATATTAACCCGGTATCCGCTACACTTTGTCGCTGACGCCACCTTATTATCTTAGTGTCAAATAGAGTTAAGACTGTTTGTACAGGAGATAAGTGTTTACTACGGCTATGCTACGTAGAGTTGGAAATTTGGCGAAATCTCGTAAAGATCGTTGTAGGACTGATGTCATCTCGCTGAAATGTGAAATCAAATTGAAAATAACACTGCCATAGTAACAAATCGGAGACGTCCCAAAAGAAAGTCTGGTTTAAAATTTCTTTAGTAGACAACATATATGACTGTTTTAATGATTGTAGAACAGGCGAGAGAAGTTCGCTAAGACCGTAATGGGTAGGAATCCGTAGTGTCTACCTACCTCTGTGTAAGCGTAACTGTATAGGTATAGGTATGTGCAAATGTATGTATGCCATGATATGATGCCTTATGTACCCTTTCGTTTAATTCTATTTGGTTTTTTGATACGGAAGTTACATTCCTTTCTTTTCTTAGAAAAGACATTTATGAATTTACCACCGAAAAATTTCGACTTAGTCCGATAAATTTTAAGAATGTTGCAATTTAAAATTGCAAATATTCCTAAAGGCTAGACAATCAGGAATACTAGAAGAGAACTATGTAGATTAGCACTAGACTAGACGTCTAGTTATGCGAAGGTTTTTTGTAATTCATTGGCATTGGGATTTCTTACTTACAATATCAAATTTCTATCTGATTAGATTTATTGATTAATTCAAATAAATATAAGACACAAAAGCCATCGTGTTTTTCTGATATGTCATAATAGTAATCATTATTGATAAAAAAATACATTTTATTTACATTAAAAATTAAACGTAACAGGTAAGCCAACCTAACTGGACGGGAGTAGGTTGTTAACGACGATAAAAAAAAGTAACACCACGCCTGTAATCCCCAAAGGGGTAGGCAGAAGTGTGTAGTATACTCCCACGTTTCACCAGTTACGTTTATGCCCAATGGAATAGGTGGTGAGCCTATTGCCATACACTAGGCACAGATCCATACTCTTAGTCACTACTGCAAATTCTCAATTAGAAAAATCCAGTAGTACCTGACTCGGGATTTGTTCCCAGAACCTCCCGATCGGCAGTCGCGCTTGCAACCACTCGACTAACGAGGCAATAAGATTAAAAATTATGTTATTATTATATTATCTTTACGACTGATTCCTTACGAGATACAGATTTATAGAGCTGTCGTGCTTCTTCAGCATTCATCACTTTCCTCATACACACGTTGGTTTAGGTGAAAAAATAAATCAACTGAAAGAAAACTCCGGTAAACATTTATATATTCGACCCAACTCTTTGCTATTTCATACAATATTTTGAAACGTGTCTGTTGGACATAAGCACGTGTAATCTCCTACACCCGTATTACCCTTATCCATGAACACGTAACCTGAATTAGGGAAGCGTTCTATCTCATTTTATCGCCAATAAATTTCGTCTGTCTCCTTTCCTCATAGCGTGACAACCAGTCATCGGAGCTGTATCCTAGTAGCGCAGATTGAAGATACGACTCTAACTTTAATCTTCCGCTATCGTAAAAGGATCGACGCTTTAATACTTATATTTAATTACTATAGAACTGTTCGCGAACTTTGTCATATTTCCGTGAAAACAGCGTAATCTTTCCCTTGTATATCCATTACAATGATACAATCTAGCGGACAAATAGAATACTATAACCGGAACACGAGAGCTATAAACTAACTAATAGACATAAAGGTGTCATCAGATAGCTTGTCGGTTTAAAGTGAAGTTGAAAATTCAGTCTGTTATCACTGATAAACAGTCTTCATTGCTGTCTCATATCTGTCTCTACCTATATCCGTGGACTTCAAGGAGTATAAATGTTATTTTTAACTTAATAGGTTATGTACTGATTATGATGAAATTGTTATATTTTGAAGGTATGTACGTATATTGAGAATTCTTGTATATTTTGTTTCCAAGTAAAGTTCCAAAAACCGATAAAGAAGTATAACTGTATAGAGTTCTGTGTGTGCTCAACTTTTTGTGAAACTTCTTTCTCTATGATAATCTTAAGGTCCTTTTATTCTTATACAGACTAATTTAATTATAGCTGTAGCACATGTTGAATTATTTATTTTGTTACAAACACATTTACGGACAGTTCATATATCTAGATTAAAACATATTTATAATGCATCTACATTAATGTCTACGTATTAGCTTTTGATAGGGTACTAAGTAATTGGGAGAGCCTAATGGGCCACATAATTCATACATAAGCCGATAAACGTAATCATATTTGATATTTGAACTGTGATGGAATTATGATTACATATGTACATAGTTTGGTCTAAAGCAACTCTCATGGATTAAAACGGTTGAGATCAGCGATAAACTGCGTCACGTTAGAAAACACTGATAAAATCATAACTGAATGTAGACTTGCTAAATTCTTTTTACTCGTAGATTAATAATTCCGTGAAATCTTACATATTTACACCGAAGCGTGGTCCATTGCTTATTAGCAACATTCAGTCATGTATTTATATCAAGATTTCAGCCCTTTTCCAGCTGTCATGTTACCCTACCTACCTCCCAAAGAACCTCACGTAGTAATATAAAAATATAAATGTTATATTGATTATATAACTTTTACAATACCTGAATATTTAATGAGTCGAAAGAAATTTAAGCCAAATGCTTTTTATGCTGATTGTACTAAAAAGAAACCGCGCTACCAATCACAGAGTCGGTTCGAATGCGATTTACAAGAACGTATCGTAAGATGTGGATTGTGAATAACTTGAAGTTAATTCGGATTTATCTGTCTGCTTTCAACGTGAACCGCTAGGTCGTGAGGATTCGGTAATTTGATCAGAACAACCATTATCTCTGCTTCACATTCATAACGTCGTGATCGGCCATGAAACGTGATGATCGGAACATGACATTATAGGTGAGTATTATTTTATATACTCTGTGTGTATATACTGATCCGTTTGTCAAGTACTGTCAAGTGGGACTGCTGGTCAAGTGGTCCTGGATTCGATTCCCACTATCGAGCAACATAATATTAGGCTTTTTTCATTCCTAATTCTCAGTAGTGGCACGGATTTGTTTCAGATGTTGGCACGGATGTATGGCAATAGGCTCACCGCGGTTCTACGGAGGGGTATAAATATTTATTTTTCATGCAGATACTGTCTTTTTGTACTTAGGGATATTATGTTTAAATATAATTACGTGAGTTAATGTGAGACTAGTGAGACTACATCTTGGATATCGATTGGCCTGTTAGTATAGATACTGGTTAGTAACTAATTGCTAACTCCGAGGTTATAAATTCGATACCTACCAAAGACAAATATTTGAATGATAAGCACGAGTGTTTATTGTGCGTGTGGTTCTACAATTATCCATTTGTATATTTAGAGATTAACATATCGTAATCATTTCGTAGCTATCTAGTTATCATAATACAATCTTTGCCTAGTTGGGGATTCGATAGCCGTGTATGAATTCCTAACATATTATTTTAAATTTCTACAATCTAGAACTTTTCAAAAGAAATATGAATAGGCACCTGGTATGCAAGTGTGCCTGCACCACAGGCCAAATTTGGGCGCTTTCATTCAGGCCAAGCTGTGACCAAGTGCTGGCATAACAATAATGAGTGGATACAAGATAATTGTAATTTCGTTGTTCAGCCTTGGGTAAATGAATACTAACCTGTAACTGTCATAGTACTCTTTCGATTAGATACTTTTTCAGTTCAGTTACATGTTTTAAATTAATGCACTTTTATTATGTATTCATTTTATGTAGGCAATTTTCAACTTTTATCATTATTACAAAAAAGTAAAAAATCTTTAATCAATCTTCAATCTGATAATACTAATCAATAAATCAGTCGTTATCACCGCATACAATCATTTTAGTAACCAATTTTGCATAAATATATTAGTAAAGTCAATTTTATATTATTTATACGTTGGTTTTATGGCTCAACCGCAAACCTAAATCCATGACCTTGAAGGATTTCAATAGATCATAATAATGTAATTTCGATTACTTGTTACAAAATTCTATGGAAATCAGCCTTTGACAAATACAGTTTTCTTCCCTATTCAACTAAAAATATATTTGAAGAATACATGGATTTTGTATTACATACAATAGCCTAGTCGTTTAGAATTTAGCCTACACTCAGGGTGCCCTGACATCAAATTCTTGGGCGCAATTCTCAACAAAAATGTGCCTTTTAATATTAAATATATCTTGCTGTTACAGTAAAAGAAACCAATGTAAGAAAAACCTGCATATCTATGGTTTTAAAAGGTTCCCTAAGGCGTGTGAAGTGTACCAATGTACGGTTGGCTGACGTGGCAGACTTTGGTTTTAACCCTTCACTATCTGAATAGATACCAACGGTGAAACGGTGAAAAGGGTTAATTATGCTATGATCATCCCAGTATGTGAAGTTTCTGGAATTTTAATAATAGAAACGTAAGTGAATTAGTAAGTATCATCGCCGTGAGCCTAGAGTATTGTTTCAAATGGCAATAGCTCCCTCTATTCGAATGCAGTTTGAGGCAGGCTCAGGTGGATAGCATTGGGTTGCGGCTGTAAATCAACTGAAGAACGCCTTCAATAGCTTCACAGCTATAAATGGGTGAATTATGACACCACTTGCTGCGAGAATTTTGCTTCATAGAACGGCAACTCACTATTTGAGATTATTACAATATTTTTAGGAGTGATCAAGAGTTCTTTCTTTGTCTGAATGTTAATGTAGCCAACGAAGACGTTGGCCGCGTGGGAATATTTTTGAAAAAAAAAAAGAATCGATTAATTTGGTAATAAAGATTGTTGTAATTGTAAATTTAAATTGTAACGTAACGTCTTTAGCACGTACTGCTTAGATTCTCTTTTCGATTGTTTTCCTGAATTATAGAACAATGTGAACAAGTTAAACAGTTGAAGCCCATTGTATCGCAATCATTGAACACTTATACTTATTTGTCAACATTATAACCTACGCGTATTTATGTTGTTGATCATTAAATACAGCACAGATACGTACCGCTTTATTTACATTAAAAAATACCGCTAATCATAACCCTTATAGAAATATTTACGTTAGCGGAATTTCATCAGAAATTCGACCTCCTTACAAAATGTTCGTAATAATACTAAACCTTTTCCAGCTTTAATACAAAAGCTCCATCTAATACGCTTGTTTCCCATCAAGATACCCTTACAGTGGCCGTAGCTTGTCTAATACCTTTTAAACTGCACCTAGCGAGCCGGCCTAAATAAATCAGGTCAAGCAATTTCCTTTTACCTATGGCGAAAGTAGAGTAATTTCAGGCAGAGTATACACGAATTTTGTAAGCTCTGTATTTAGTTCGTTTATGGCCAAATACGATTTTTTCTGTATGGCAATCTGTAATATCGAATGGTGCACGCATGTGTTTATTAGTGGTTGATATTTAAGTTGAAAGTTGTGGATTCGATACCCATCGGAGAAATATATTAATTGTTTGAGGACTATGTAGATGCATGTGCGTTGCCTGCGTGTAAAATAAGCAAAGAAAATACGAAAAAATTATATTTGCAACAAACCTCTGAATGTGTCTTTTACTGTTGAATAAAAACAAATATATTGATATTATCAGCGTTGATAATGTTATATTGGTGTTCTTCAAGGGAGATTCCTTCCGTTCCCTTCAAGGGTAATAATAATAATATTATATACATGGTATAAAAACTTGAATGTACTTTTACATTACACTGTTTAAAAAACATACTCGTACAAGCAAGATGAAATTTATTCGATGGCACCGTCCGTCACGAGACACTTCTGATCCAATGTTTTTGACGTGTATTCCATTTTTGGCCTGTTTCGTAAGCTATTTCAGATATCAAACAAAGCTATTTCAGATGTCAAACAAAGGTGTAAGCCGCATCGCAATGGAAAATTGTGGGTAAAATCCGGTAGTGTTTCTGGTGACAGATTATTTCGAATAAAAGTTGATGGAATTCGGAAGATATGTATGTGCTTCAGTTTAGAGACTGATAATTTGGCATGAGGCGCAAAATTTGTATATTCATTTGCTATTTATGTTTATTAATCAGACCGTAATATTAAAGAGCATAACAATTTATATTTAAAATTGGAACACCTGTATAAAATAGTTCTTGAGAAGTAAGAACAAAGCAAATATAATATTAGTAACAATACCTCTGTGGTACATGTGTTCTGTGAACGTGTTTATCCTCACGCCACTTCCGCCGCGCGCCTTAGCGATGTCATTATCCAGCAACTCATCGATTCTTAACCCGGTAGCACGGTAGACGAAATCTTGCATATGAATCAAATAATATACCACTTTAAAGCTAGCCGGATGAATGGCCTTATAAAGTGTAAGTTTAGTATCGAGCAAATAAATTTAACTTTGTATTATTTAGTAACACAAACTTTGTATATGTTCTCGCGTAACTCACGTATGTTTATAGAGTAGTCAGACTAGTTTTGAATCTATACGGGGGTATACTCCATCCTGCTGATTGCAACGAGTTCGCGGCGGAGACATTTAATGTCATTCACGACACATTTAAAAATAATACTTGACATATTATGTACGTTACGAGTATGTCTGAGTTTAACTTTTGTTTCCAATTCTTTCTGATGATCAACATAAATGAACATCGTGCATTGTCTAATTCAATGAAATATATAAACTACATATTACTTCTCAGTAATGTGGTCTCACTAGTGATCATAATTTTAAAAGGATTTTTTGTTCGTTTGTCGTCGACCACTATCTCCGCTATAATTTCAGGGTGAATATTTTCATAGAGTTTCGTATTTATAAAAAGCAACAAGGATATGATAGAGTTCCTTAATACGCGTTTAATGTTTGCTTAAATGTTTGTTGCTTTGTTATTTAATGGCCTTATTACGTGAGCAACACTATTGTTACGAATCCAGTTGTATACGAGAAGATGTACAAACAGAAACTTCAATATTAGTGAATGATTCACACTAACAGACCCTTTCTCTTATGTATTTTACTTAGGCTTGTGGGCGTTCTACAATAAATCAATTGTACATCTTTCCTTCATATACTACTGAGTCGGGAACACGACTTTTACCGTGAAGACTTAGTATGAATTTTTTTGTCTTGTCCTTTATCAGCTTTCTATACGATCTGCCTCCTTGACATAATATTAACATCGAAATCTGATTTCTATTATGTGAAATAGGCATAGCGTCGTGTTTAATTTGAATTGTGCCAACTTATGGTTAGATGATAAGTCAGAAAAAGCCAATAGAAACCGACCCGGGCATCAAACTCAGGACCTCTTGATGAGCAGTTGCGCTTGCAGTCACTCGAACAACAAGGCAGTCAAGAAAACAATAAATGTTTGTAAAATAATAATAACTGAAATGGACATAATACAAATCGCAATCTGTGTTCATGACTGGCTTTTTGAACGGTTAGGCCTTTGAGACGCATTCGTTTTATGAATGACCACGTAATTGTCAAAGCAGTCGGAATTATTATATAGGTACCTACCTGAATTATTTATCAGTATGTCTGAAACAAATTTGCTGTTTTAGAAGTGGTGGACTGGAATTTGGGGTAGTCACTGAAGTTAATGGATCAGTATGATAACATAATTTCCAATATTGTTTTATAAATCTTTTCACATGAGCTACTTAAATCTAGTGAAATATACAAAATAGTGGCTTTTCGTGTTCCGGTTATTGACTTGTTATTTTTTGATTAGCAAAGTTTTATGTGAATATAGTTTAGGTACGTTTTGCTTAATTTTGTATTAACTTACAAATCATTTATAATAAATGTTGAAGTATACTGTTATAATAGTTTCCAAATTAATAGATTCATAATTAGGTAGTGATTAGAATTAAATTTACATTTCGATGTTTTTATTACACAGTCTACTGGTATATGGTTGTGGTTTGAGACGCAAGTTCGTTCTAGATAATCTTGAGACGAAATACTATAAAAATAATAATCTACCCATTTATCATTGCACTGTTGGAATATGAGTCTCCGAGAGGAGACCACAATATAAGAATACTGCGAAAGTAAGTAAATGCGAGTTGGCAGACTCTCGAGAATAAATGATTTCAATGAATGCTTAAATTTGTTGCTAAATAAATAGGAGACTAATTATTTTAGATAGGTTTTATTGTTTCAAGTGCAGTAGTTTTTTGTAGAATTTATGTTTTTTATTAATTTTATATTTGTAGACCCTATAAAAGTTTCCTCACACGCTCCATTCTCCATTCTCCACTAGTAGGTATATTTAGTATTAGTAGAAATAACTCATACAGGGCCTTTTGAAACTTCTCGCTTACAATCCTTCTAACTGAGTCACAGAACTATTTTATTTATAAAACTATTAAAGCGGTTTACGAATCTGTTGAAGTATCAAAATTCTTTAGTCAGCGTCTGTCCCGTGCTGTTACAGCTACTTGCTAATCACACTTTGGACGCGTTATTAATAGGAATAAATGGCATTTATTTCATGTTAATTTGGAACTTTGCTTTTGTGTTGTAATTGATTCTTCTCTACCGTTACTGTGGACTGATGTGCGTGCCTTTGAAATGCAAAACCTTTGTGAATGGACGTTCGTTAGCTGTGTGTTTGCACATCACTTGGACGACTCCGTCTCTCTGTCTAACGCAACACTTTTGGGTTGAAAAAATTTTGTGATGAATAATTTAGTGACGTTTTCTAGCTCCAAATTTATTTCGTACTTCTCGAAATACATAATTATTTGGTTCTCAGTTTTATTGAGCTTATATAATTTTATTTTTATTCCTTTTTCTATTTATATGTTAGATATACTCAGGTTTTTATCATCAGTTTCATTAAAAAGTTCTATATTCGATAATACAACATCATCTTAAAATAATATTAAAATTAAAATTGTCTTTCATTTGTTGAATTTAGAGAATCCAGTTACATTATTTTGACGAAAGCATAATCCTATTTGCTATGCTTCTGTAGACATGGGTCTCCTCTAGGAATCAGATTATTTAAGACCATAATATATCACTGGTGGAGTACGACTTGGTAAACTTCACACGCCCTAGAGAAAAGTTTAATTAGACATACATATATTATATTTAAAACTTTATATTGCTCCCTCAGGGTACAATCATCATCAGTATGTCTTAGATCAATGCTGGACCCAGCCTGCATTAATGAGTGCAATCTCCTTGTACTCGACTAGTGGTATCTAGTTTTGTCTGCAGCATTTCGTTTATATAAACATGATCAATTACTAGTCCCGTTCAGTTGGCCCTGCGTGTACTTAATCTACAGTATCAAGGGTTTGTTTCTACATAAATTGATATTATGTTTTACCTCCATAAAAAAGGACTCTGCCCTCAATTTTTCCGTTACTGTTACTTTTCCTTTTGCTATGTAAGCATTAGCTCTTACACCTGCTTTCTAATATTTTGGATCAAAGGTACAATGTAAACCCTTGTTATAAAAACGGCAAGCAGCAGATCTTCCATTTGTACCTTGTATTTTGAAGAGTTCAGTAGTTATTCTAGAACAGATATCATTTGTTTCGTCTATCTTATTTACATTTTCTGAATTATCAGGGCTAAGTACCTATATTATGTAAATTTTTATTAAGATTTTCTTGAAACTGAGAATGTGCTGAGTTCTGGAGATAGGGGATATGTCTTGGAGTACATTGATACAAGCTGGAGATATTTAAAATGGTGTGCATTATACCATATTGTATTTTGTAACTGTAAATTGTCCGGAGAAAAGATATAATTTAAGCTATTTCCGCCAATATCTACTTAGAAGAAGAAAGGAGACTGATATATTGTCCGTAGCACTGACGTTTGGCATGTAGCAAAAACTATTGCTTAGGTCGGTAACATCAGTAAATTATTTTTCAATTATAACTGTTACTAAAAACTTTTACATGCAAAGCACATTTTTCGTAGTATTACTATGGAAGTTGATAAGCAAGCAAATGCCGTAATCGATTGTGATGTAGCGGTCTAAAATATTTTTCTAGAATATTTATGGTGCTTAATAATGTACCTTTACCAACCGCGAAGACAAACCATGATGATACTAGACAACAATAATAAAATTAATAAATTGCGATTGTTTGTTTTTTTTGGATCCCTCAAAGTCAACGCCATTTTATGTGATAGACAGCTGTAAAATTAATCTTTTCTATACGTTTTCATGTATACGGCCAGCTTGATGTCCACATTTTTGCTATGATCCATTTATGACATACACCGACTTCACTTTTATCCGTGATTTTATTTTACAATAAATTTTCGCGCCCTGTACTTTCGAAAATAAAAGGAATCATGAACGTGCTACATGTATTGCTTAATCGGATACTGAACTTAAGAAAGGAACATAATAATAAACTTAATTATTATTATATATAAGGAACACAAACTAAACACATGAGCAAGACATTGTGAATATAGAAAAGAACAATACACTAGTCAGCAGTTACCGTTGGTGAAGAGGAAGCGTTTGAATGGTCTACGAGTATATAAGTAGAAGTTATCTGAGATTGGCAAACGTTCAACGCTAGTGAATCACACAATCTAATGGCATCACAGAGATGTGGGAATAAAATGAGGTTGTGCGAAGAGGATAATATTTCAAGTGGGATCGGGTATAGATTCTGCACTCTGCTGAACGACCTATTCCCGACAGGTAAAACGATCATGGATATACTATGGCATGGATTATTCTTTAAAATATTGAAAATTACGAAAATTATGTTAGTTGTCTTCTAATAACAGTATTGTAAACACTTATTACTTGCCAATTTTATACTGATTATAGTGTATGAATTAAAATATTCCAATTCAATATATTTATATGTTACCGTGTTGTTTTAATTAGATAGAAAAAAAATGGGTTTTATAAATTTAACTTTGTGAGGCTACTCAGAAAAGTAAGTTTCGTGAGGTGTAAGATATTACAATGCAAGAATTACAAAAAATCAGGTAAGTAAGAGTGTATGTATGTAATATATTACGATTTAAAAATGTGACAGGGAAACCTTAGCATAAAAATCTTAAAGCCTTAAGTAGTGAGGCAGTACCATCGAGGAAAAACTTGTCTAATCTCAATAGGCGGCTTTAATCGAGCATTATATTAGTTCAGAATCTATTGTCCACTTCGATGCTATACAACTTGCACATTACTCCAAGAGTTCATAGAAACATTGCGCAATTTTCAGCCACTGCAACAGTTTCCGGAGCGTGAGATCTAAATCGAGAAAGAAAATTTATGGTCCCAACTTTCACGATACCGAGGCAATTTGTTTCGCTTATATTTCATGCTTGCTGCTAGCGTCCTGTTAAATGAAACTTCTATGTGAATTACTTAACATTGTTATACTTACATTGTTATACTTACATTGTTATACTTAACATTGTTATATATTGTTATACATTGTCATACAATACAATGTCTATTACAACACATACGGAACATTGTTACCTGTCAAATACAAGAAAAACAAAAATTAATCATGAAGGTATCAGAGGAAGAGCAAGAAACGAAAAAGAACACAGTACTGGAGAAGAATTATTAGCAGAAGAAACATAAATACTTATTTTGATGTTTAACTCTCGCATTACATTAATTTATGCGTTTTTATAAGATGTTATTTGTACATGTTTTTTCATTCTAATTAATACCTCGTAGGTTTCATTTTAAGTTGCTCTGGAATATATTGCTACCTTTGTATAGTAAAGTGGCTACCACTTCAATTGTGATTCATGTTTCATGGTTCATCTTCATGGTTATATCTTTGCTATTTACATTGTATATACATAACAAGTATAAATGATGTATTACAATGAAGTATTTAGCATTATTTAATTTAATCAATTCCGGAGTCCGAGACAATAATAAAATAGATTGTCATAATTGTAATAGTGATTGTAATAATGTAACGATTATTACATTTTCTTTTTTTTTTTGAGATTTTATACTCATTTAAAATTTGTGCAACTATTTTCTACTGTAGCAACTGTAAATCCTGATAGAATACGGTTCTTAAATTTTCGTAAATTAACTATAAACTTCCTGGTGTTTAACGATCGTATCTTGGTAATAACTTTGCTTTAGAGAACATCTTATCCCACTTCCTCCAGCCCGTGTTTCTCACAACAAAATATAAACTCCATAAACAATTTACAAGGAGAATATACATATTTATTCGCTGAGACACAGTTGCAGACCAAAACTTGCGGGATACTGGTTTGGAATTTAAATTTATTTATTTATTCACGAGTGGATCTTACTAGACAGATATTACTTAGTTCTGGGTCCCATTATAAATAACTATAAACTTCTCATTCCGAATACTGAATCATATTACGTTTTGGACATCTTCTTACCCAAAAAACATTTAATTTTTATTGAGCATTCACGCCTTTGATCCATATAGGTAGTATCAAATGTATTATTGCGATGTACCATCTCATTCTGCGATAATCATCATCATCATCAGCCTACTTCCGTCGACTGCTGGACATAGGCCTCTCCAATGGCACGCCACTGAGCTCGATCTTCAGCGCTTCGTATTCAACCACTACCAGCCACTTTGCGTATATCGTCACTCCACCTGGCTGGAGGTC
>DWME01005185.1:0-15260 GCA_018244795.1 Parelbella ahira ahira | reverse complement strand
TTTTCAGCCGAATCTGTTCTGCCGTTCTTGAGTTATAAGTGGTGTAACTAACACGACTTTCTTTTATATATATAGATATTATATAAATATTAGTTGTTTTGTTATGGTACATGGTTTAGATACTTTGTGTAGATATAGAACTTCTTAGTTTAAAAAAACCGTTATGAAAGCACTCGCTTCGAATCACCAAACGTGGGAGTGTAGTACACTCCCATGTTTCACCTGTTGTGTTTACGTCCCGTGCCATAGGTAGTGACCCTATTGCCATACGCCGGGCATAATCAAGAAGTATTATATTCTAAAGGCATTTTATAAAATTTAAGCGTGAGCTGAGCTTTACTTTGATAGCTTTGCATAATTTTTTCGACTTTGTATCAACAGTGTGTCGGAAAAATAAATTAGGCATTTTTTTACATAATATGTAAATCAGATATTAAAGTAACCTACTATCAAACCTACCTAGTCCTTTTACTATGATTCGGTTACCAAATATTGGTCTTTTAAAAGTATTTTAAAGTGTAGTATATCATGTATACGTAAGTGTAGTTATATTTATATTGTAATCAGATGACCGTGTGTGGAGATGTCCTAAGATATAAATACACTAACAATATGTGCAACAACTGTCCCTAAAAATCTATTCCTACAAACCTAATCGACGTCGGATACAGATGATTATATGTAGCTCAATGATCAGGTACATTTCTTTTTTAAATGTGAAATATTTATACTACGGTGATCTATAAATATGTATATTGTACCTACCTTTATAAGGTCGCTTATAATGTAGATTCTGTTCTTGAAGGGTACACGATCAGATATTATCGAAACAATATTGATGAGTAATTAAATCTAATTATTACTTATGTCGATTTAGATTGGCGGAATATTAATTTAACAAAATCAATAAACAGGACTATTACGATAAGATGTATTTAAATAATAAGGTATTATTATATTTGTACCAAGTCAGTAATACCAGTGGTAAGGACCAAGTTTTATTCATTAATTATAATGATTAACGTAGCCATGTAATAAGTTCCAACAAATCGTTTATAACAGTTTTGTAATTAAAATGCAACAAACAAATATTAATACTTGCGCACAAAAAGGAAAATACCTTGTCAATTTCAAGAAAATAAATACCATTAAGTGACAGAAAGAGAACCATAAAGGAAACCTTTAGAAATTATGATATACAAAAAATAATTACGAAGATCAACAAATAAAACATGAATAAATTGTTATTATATTTGATTTCAGATTACGGCTATGCGAGAACAGCACGATGGAAAATAGGGAACACCCTTATGAAGCTGCAAAAGGACTTAACTCACCAGAGATCCGAGCGAATACGAGCATTCCATACGCTGACGAGTTCGTCGAACTCCATCACGTAAGAACCGGCGAACCGATCCGACCGAAACAGACGAAAGATGTCGAAAGTGGGATTGAAGATTTACCTATTCTTAGAGATGAATCCAATGTAGACGATGCTTCTAAGCCAAAGAAAGAAGTAACTAAACCAAAAGACATTAAAATACATGCTGGAGATTTAGGTGCAATACACACTCCAAACAGTGATACCATAGTCTTGGATACTCCAGAAGGAACGCTTTATATTACATTGGATCCAGAATCATCTAGATCTTCGAAACCCACAAGTCCGAGCACGCAATCTACTGATGTTTCGGATGGAACACCGAGCACGTCCAAAGCATTTGGAGCGGAGGAATCCAGAGATTTCATAATGATGGAGCAAGAGATTCAACAGCAGAGGAGGGCTGGGTTAAGACGGAATTCAATTTCGATGCCAACGCTACCGAACTTGGATATGGAAGATGTGAAGCAGTACGCACAAAATGACGTAAGTCATATATTTTTATACATTTTCGGATATTTAGCGATATATGTGTACGTCCCCAAATACTCCTTGAAATATTAGTCATCATCATTAGTCTCTAGAGGTTCATTGCTGGACGTAGGCCTCCCTTAATTGGCGCCACTCCTTCCGGCACTGGGCCTTCAGAATTCGGCAGCTTCCCGCTTTTATTTTCCCATAAAATGTTAGTAACATCTTTATATTTTGTTCGTAAATATTTTGTTATTTAACTTTAAATTGGATGCTTGTAAATATCTGACTAAATATATTTTAATTATTATAACAACTTGAGTGTAATTCAATCACTCAAATTCGTTCTTTTTTTCTAGATCTTATATCTTAAACAAAAAGATTAACTGAATTAAACGCAAAAAAAAGTTCTGGAAATTATGATCTGTCATAAACGAGTGAAACCATAAAAAGAATTACCAAAACAATGGATAGATAAAAGATGACGCCGTGACCTTGTTACACTTGGGTTAATCGTAAACAGATATATAAAACAATAAACGTATGATTCTTATCTAACTTTTATGAAAAGGATTGATGACGATTCGCCGACAGCTGAATACATAAAAACTAAACTCCATTGTATACTGTTATTGTTAAATATGTAATTAAGATTTCTGATTGCAATAAAATAATAAAGATAAATAATTGTAATGTAAGCAATCTAGTTAAACATAAATAAAGTTGGAAGAAGCCATTTCCGAAAGTACTAATGGACCTATAATAATTTGTGACTTAAAATAACTTATACCTTCCATAAAATAATTTGTGACTTTCGTATGAAAACACTTAACATGTTATTTTTTTATACTGTAGCACTAAGGTGAGATAATTTAACTATGTTTCTATCTATTTAGTTATTGTCTCATACGAAAGTGTAGCAGTACCTAATCGTGTAGTGGTTTAGATTTTTATGATCCAGAGATTTGAGTTCAATTTTCTGGTACGCCTCTCAGACTTTAGAAAACCACGTGCGTTTATTATTATCTTGAAAATTTTCAAAACGTTTTCAAAATATGTGAACACTTACATTTGGCTTGCATGAGAATAGAAGAGAACCTTTTCATCCTGAGAATAGAATTATGTTTGACGATTTAAGAATAACATAATATTGATAATGATGGTGATGATGTTAATGGTGATTATCTATATAAAAGTGCGGAATTGTGTATCTATTGCTACTCTATACGAAATGAATTTGATCATTTCTTATATCACATTGTCTCTTATCACGAAAAAGATAGCGGTAAATTTGATAAATATAAGGAAAAATGTTTTAGTTTGAGAGGAATAACGAATGTGTCTTACACGGTGCTCAGTTTCAGTGTCATTTTTGAAATACATGAATAATTATATGGAAAGGAGGCATATGACGTTTAAGTGTGTGTTTAGTTAAGGAATATTCTGTAAAATGTGGGAAAGTTTATAATATAATATGTCATGATAAGTTTTTAATTTAGACGCGAAAAGTGTGACCATCGTTTCTCTACCATCCTTGAACGACGGATATCTTATCTCGGATAAAGATTTCAAACAGACACCCATATCAAAGTCAATATTTATTTATTATAAGTTTAGTGTAAAGAAAACCGTTTTTAATCGCCAAATAAGGAAAAATGAGGGTAAGGAAGAAACCGGACTTAAGGCTCAACATACCATCGTATCCTCACGATTATGTCGAAATGCCGCCAGAGACCAAAAGTTTAATTCTAGAAGCAAATAAAACACCAAATGATATACAATTTATAGAAGACGATGGGGCAGGGTCATCAATGGTTAGCAATAATGAAAATCCAAATGAGAAAAGCTCTGAAGTTCGCGCATGGACTCCTGAAGTAAAAATTGTAGCAGATGATGAAACAAGCAATGCACATGAAGATCATATTAAAGAGCAAGATAAAATCAAAGCAGAAGACAACGGTGAAACTCAAATAAATGGCAATAGTCCAGTTACATATACACCGCTAAAAAGATTTGCAGTTTCAACGCCGGCTCTTCAACAAATAAATGGACAACGAGTAAGTTGTTAAATTTTCCAAGAAAGATTAATGTAATTGACAAATTTAAATTAAATTTACTGACTGCCTACTATATGACTGCCTCGTTCGTCGCGCGGTTGAAAGCGCGACTGCCGATCGAGAGGTCGTGGGTTCAAATCCCGGGTCGGGTACTATTGCATTTTTCTAATTTAGAATTTCTAGTAGTGAGTGATTCAGAGTCACTTATTCCATGGGATTTAAACGTAACTGGTGACACGTAGGGGTGTAGTACTTCCCCCTGCCTACCCCTTCGGGGATTACAGGCGTGATTTTACGTTTAAATAAAAGATAAATTTATCTTTATTATCATTTCCTTTGTTAAAAATAGATGTCTTGGGTCAAGTAATTCGCGGTCAACTGACCCCAAGCTAAGCAAAACAAGTACTGCGGTAACCAGAACGCTGATAAATACTAAATACATAAAGTCTAAAAATGTATGTATATCCGTTTTTTAAATTTTAATTTGCTCCTTAAATTCAACTTCTCAAATACTGATTAAGCGATTCTTTCGTTAATTCCTCATAGACAGTAATAATTATTATAGTAGCATTATGAAGAATTACGTCTAAAATAAAAGGATAACTTGGACATAATCGAATTCATATTTACATTGTGAGGATATACCTAATATTTGTTGCTATGTATAGCAATATGTATAGCTAGCAATAATTACCAAGGCAATCTTTAAATTAACATTCTTCCCTACATTGTTTACAGAATTGTTGTAATTAGGACTATTGTTATCAATATTTTATACGAGTATCGTCACGCCAGGGTCATTGCGGGATTAGAGCGTAAATAAAGAGCATCGTGTGACAAAAACTTAAATCGTTACCGTCCTGACTTACTTCTTCTACATTCATCACTCTCTTCATATACGTATGCCATCTATGTATATACATCTATTCATCAGTTTAACTTTCTGTTCAACGATTTCTTTTCACCACCTATGGGACGTAAACGTAACTGGTGAAACGTGGGAGTGTACTAACAGCACTCCTCTGCCTACTCTTTCGGGACTTACAGGCGTGGTGCAACGTTAATAAAAAATAATAAATTATTTTTGTCTTTAATAATGGTAGGAGGTAAAGCCAAAGTATGAGCCAGTGGACGGGTCCCCAGGTGACACTGAAAGGTCCCGTGTCTGGACTCATATTATCCAAATTGGACAACGACGTCCTCCTTCGGGATGTACAATAACAGCTCCCAGGTTTATAATAACATCATGTTTATAATAATAAATGTATGTTTTTGTAAACAAGATCTTATTTAGGATAGAAATATTATTATTGTATGATGTCATAGTATTAAAAGTAATAAGTATTAAATCTATTATATTCAAACGAATCATACCTTTTTTGAACTAAACACAAAAATATAATGAACTATCAAATTATCTCATCCTATCGTGCTGTTCTTCTCTGTAACACTGAAAGTGATTTATAATCACTATAATCATCATCAGCTTGTTCCGGTCCACTACTGGACAAAGGATTCTCCTAGTGCACGCTTCTGAACTCGATCTTTATCTCCGTGTTTCCAACCACTGCCAGCTACTTTGCATATATCGCTTGATTCTTTTAAATAAGAAACAATTGAAAGATGAGTAGTTATTCAATTAAACTCACTGACCGTCTCTATATTTCACACGTTGCGAAATCTCCGCTCGTCCAACATGCCCGTCCCCTCGCGTCCTATTTGCCTACATACAATCACTTGAGTTTGTCCGTGATCCTAGATCAAGACCATGTTGCAAGATCTGTTCCGATCTGTCTGAACCGCGCTCCGGAGGAAGATGTTAGTGGAGTGTTCGAAGTGAAACCGCTCATGAAAGTATCGGACTTAATGAGAGATGTTAGAGAAGTTAAAGTGATCAGAACAGGGAGTGAAAATTACAATAGAAGGAATTAGACAGATATGAATTGGGCAGTAACGAAATTGTTCAGTTTGAAATACGATAATTTCCAAAATCTGAAAAAGGCGAACAAAAGGTTGTAGTGACATTAATTGTCGTGACTAAAATGCTAACATCGAGGTATATCAATTTGTACTGAAACAGCATTTGGGAAAATTCGCGTTGCTTATAGAAATACGGTTTCATAAAAGAACTCTTATTACTTCTACTTCGAATTCAATTGCTCGAATTTCATTATGAACAACGAAATAAAGCTAAATTCCTTCGCGCACAAGTTCAAATATCGCTCTCCGCTCTGGATAGAGTCAGATTCAGACATAAGCAAGAGCAGCAGCGGCAGCGGCAGTGGGCTCTGCAATAGCGATGACAGCATGGAATGCAGCAACTCTAACAGCTCTGGGAGCGTCAACAACTACTTGGATTCCAAGGTTTTTACATATATCATCATTATGTATTATTTATCAGCCTGTCTCAGTTCACTACTGAACATAGGCTTTATTTAATGAGAGCACCCACGTGCATTTACATAGGGGTTTTTGTTATACATACGTGCAAATAATCATGCCTGTTTATCACAGTAGTAAGCAAAAACCATGAATTTTCATTGAAAACTCTCTCTATAAACTTCTTTCATTTCTTCTACTTGCATCAAAATCGACATACATATGTACATGCTAGTATAGTGTTTCTTTTGACCTGACCATGTCAAACTTCTCCGATTTGTCCGATTTATGTAAGCTTAGCTCAACTTCATCTGGATTAACCTTTACTTCAGTTAGTTAATGATTTTCCATGTCTGTGCATTTTTACGATATTTTAGCTCGCACTTTTACTGTTATCACTTGATCATACTTGACGTGCGGTTTAGCACGCAGAATGCGTGTTTATAATATGCCAGTTCGTATTATCTTGATTTGTTAGATCAAGAAGTTACATGTTTTTCTAAGGTTGCTAAGGTTCTAAGGCCTGTTGCTGTAGTTGTAAGCGCTGACTGCTGAATCGGGGTTCATGTGTGCACACAGGAAACACACTTATGTGATCAACAAGAATTTTATTTCGGTCTGTGTTTGCTTACCATAGTACCGACTCTAAATGTGGGATCAGATGGCCATGAGTGAATTAGACCAAAATATTAATTTTGTTATTGATTTTTTGTATAATTATTCATCTCACATTCTAGACATGGGCCTGAGTGACTAGAATATTTACCAGTAATATAACATCAATCCTGATCATCATTATTTGAAAATAATCATAGTGTTTTTTTTGCACACCCTTATGTAATTGGACATCATGTACATGGAAAGTTTTCACATTATTCAATGGCCAACCCAGTTAGTGGTATACGAGACTTTGTTAACCATATGTTACACAAAGTGTAACTGACAATCTGTGGTATGATGTATAAGGTATGTGGTATGATGTATAAGGTCGCTTGTTTTATTAGATATAGTCAGAATATAAAAATGAAATAATTTTCGTGTATTATAATGTCCTTTCCTTAACAAATTGTTGTCTAATTTTCTTCATACACAACAACCAAAGGAGTTCTTCCCACTTCTATAATTTGGTGGGCGTGAAATATATTATTATAAATGTGTGAAAGAGACATGCATATTAGTAAAATGTATATTGTGATTATGGGATAATTATATTTGTCAACTGTTGCATTAGTCATTACTTGCTAGACTATTACATAACCTTTTAACTGTTAGTCTACCTTTATTCGACATTGCGATTTACAAATTTTAAGTAGTAATGAAATCTGAACTACATATTTCGTCGGTTCGTTTACCTATTAAAACATTTTCTTAAATTATTTTATTGTCTTTTGACTCCATCAAAACAGTGTAGTCATCTATTGACTAGTCGACATACTAAATTCCGCTGTACATTATGATAAGTTCTGAATTGTAACCATAGATGGCGTTTTCCTTAAGAAAAATCGGAATTAATATTCAGGATTTGTTACGCTTTAATTGGTGAAAATTCTTTAGTGCAATTTCCACATTTAGTTATATTTTTTTGTATAAAGTGTATTTACATTTTTATTCAAAATATATCAAATCATTACCTAAGAAAATTTGTGATTACGAGGAATATTCATGACGGAAATGCAGTATTTACACTGATTAATTTTGAATTTCCAAAATATTATCAACTGTCAGCCATTTTATATTACTCAAAATGGCGGGAAAACACGCAATGTTCGTAAGCCAGGTTTTGATTTTATGATATTGAGGCACTTGGAGTGTGCTGGATAAGTTACGTCTTGAAATTACATAATTTATTATTAAATTTTTAATAAAATATAAGCTTGCTTTGAATACCGTATCAAACCAACCTAACGATTTCGCTGGCCGCGCTTTCAGCTTAATAACAATAACATTTCATCAGTGCATATGTCATATATAAATATAACGTTTTTCTGAGCTCATACGGCAAATACAAATATATTATGGTAATGCAAGTTTTTTAAAAATGAATACCAAAAATATTCATAATAAACAAAAATCTCTAGTTAAGTTGCTAAAATCTAAAATAAATTAAATACCAAAAAAATTGATTTTATACTGCGTGTTACGGTTCCACATAACTTTATTTTTATCTAGCAAACTTTTTAATATGTTTATCATATATCACTCAATTAAAATGTTAAATATAGATCTTTAGTAAGAATGTTAAAATGAAGTATCACATTATGTACCTACATATATATGTATATTACGAAAATGGGTTTTTCTAAACGTTAGGCCCAAGTGTGCCACGCTAACTGCGAATCGGCAGACTTTTCGATTTTATCAAACAATCTTCAAACGAGACGCTAAGATATTTTCATCGATAGATTATAGTTGTATAATATTATAATTTATTGTAAAATATTAAGAGTAGGACTTCTGTTGATTTATCATTGATAACATTATTATCGGTCACCGTCACCGTTACTTTATAGCAAATAACTAATTTATACATTTGTAAGTTGCAATTACGATACGGATTCGTGTAAGGGTGCATTACGTAGTATTGTGATAGGTGTTACAAATGAGGAAACCAGGGAGCAAACAACTAGTTAACAGCCAAGATGGTAGACAGCTCACAGACACGGACCAATGCTAATTGCAACAATTGCAGTGATTAATTGGTTAATTTGCGCCTCAAAATGAGTGCAGGATGCGTCCGAAGAGGCGGTCCGACTGCATCCCGCTGCATCAGGTTGGAATATTTATATTATTTACAATTATTTAACGCGGTTCGGACATGTGAAAATAATGGAAGATGAAAGAATGACAATATATAATGGAAATGTTTATGGATGCAGGTGCCGAGGGAGAGCGAGACTCGGTTATCTTGACTAAATAGATTACATACTGGTTGATGAGGGAGTCAGAGATCTAAAAATCGGCGTGCATATATGTAGAGAATGATGAATGTAGAAGCACATTTTGTCCTTAGGGACATAATTATTTGCCATTCATTGCTCCCTGCCTACCCTGTAAGGAACCTGGCGAAACGGTTTATCATTAATATAAGAATTATTTGAATATCTTTTTGCAATTGACCTATCACCACTGTCCCTTTTTTCCGGCTAATCAGTGTCGCTCGTATTTTACAACATGATGCGACAGTGTAAGCTTATGGTGTTTTATTCTCTTGTGTTTAATTCTCGAAAATAACGTCGCTTACTTAAGATAACATTCATTCATTAACGTACCTACGTAATACCTATTACCTACTTAAATGGAGAAATTCCTGTCATCTGCATGAGCTATTTAATGAAACTCTTATAAGTTTTTTATTTAACATGACAGTATCTTTTTAAAAATGTTATGACTATCATCAATGTTAAATTCTTTCACTTCTTCTCTTCTATCAGAAAGAATGATTAAGCCAGGTTGCTTACTTAGTGTGCTTTAGCAGATTGTACTTGCCTTGGAGAAAATTGTGGAGAACTCTACGATATGCAGGTTTTCTCAGATTACTTTCCTTCATCGTAACAGAATGTGATACTTAAAAGCCACGTTTTTATTAACAGGTGCGCGTCAGGGGCTAAACCCACGATCCTCGTAGTGGGAAGTAGAGTTTTAAGTCACTGGGCTATCAGTGAACACACAAATACCAATTGTGATTATTTGAAACAGTGCATGATAAATATTTAGTAATTTTATTTGCGTGTGTCATACAATGTCAGATAAGTGGAATATAAGTGTCAGACGCGACTCTACCGAGTGCTCTACTTTTATTAGTAATTATTCAAACGATCTAACAACGTGTCATACAAAAGTATTTTTAATAATAATTATAATTATAGTGTCTTAAAATGTAAATTTTGTAAAGATATTGCCTTAAGGTTTAATAACTTGGACTCCATCATTGAAGATGTCAGTGGTTTTTGAACAGTGAACGTTTAGTTAGGTTGTTTAAGTTTTAAAAATGGTTGTAGCGTTTCGCGCCATCGAGTCGGTTAGTACGATATTTTTCAACGTAAAATCTTTGGATGAGTTAGCTTTATGTTTAAATATCATCATTATCGTCGTTATCCACCCTTTTATCTTTCTACTGTTGGAGACGCGTGTCCTCCCAGATTAAGAACAGGTAAGGTTTTAATTTGCCACGCTGTCCAAGTGAGGGTTAGCAGACTTCACATGCCTTGGAGACTATTATGGAAAACTGCAAGGAGTCCAGGAAGTGTCTGTTGTCCTTACAGCAAGTAATATTTATTCCCAAAACGTAAATTATTTGCAAAGAATTTTATTATACTGTCTTCTTCTGATTCCGTTACTGGACCGTGGGTATGTAAAGCTTGTTGGAGGATATAAAGTTAATATAGTGAAATAGATTTTAAAAATTACTTAAAAACGCCTTTACTTACTGTTCTTTGTGCGAACTCAATTTAACACAAACAGTGGTCTTACATCATGACGATGATGATGATGAATGTTCTTACATAATATGTATGTATTCGAGAAACAACGATCCGGGTACTAGAGAGATTAGGGAATTCTAATTTTGAAATGTACATTTTTTTTGGTGTTTCAAAAAGTAAAATAAGCATTGTAATCTTATCTTGGTGTGATGTAACTCCAGCTCCACAATAAATAACTCATAGTATAATATCTTAATATACCATGTATGTACCTACTTATTTTAAAAGATGCTTAAGCACACCTATGGAGTTTTTGAGAACCAACTTTAAATAAATGACATTTGAATTGAATTTGAATTGAATTATTTGTATATCAATACAATTTACAATGGCCGAATTTAATTCTTGATAATTTTTTTGACAAATTTTGTTCTTTATATAATTCTGGATATTTTGTCTTTTACAGATTCCGGAACATCATCAAAGCTCGGGTTCCGTCTTTAGCGATGGGGACAACAACGCTGATGATAGCCAGGTGCTCTCTGATGATGACAGAAGAGAAAAGTGAGTGTTGGTTTTAAATTTTGAAATAATGCTGTGACGTTTTAATAGTAGGTACAGTATAATTTTAATAGTACATACATAGGAGCGGTTTATCTAAAGTTATGTATAGTTACGATAGGTCCTTTATGAAATAAGCAGAGAGCACCGAGCGCTAAATATCTCTATTCCTACAGACTAAACCTGACGTGCTTCTTCTACCTTCAACACTATATTCATATACGCACACCGGTTACAGAGATTTCGACCAGTATCTGACCTGAATGGTCATGTTGGCTCTGGTCAACCCCGGACCGTCCAATCACTTGCATAATTCAACAAACTATACTGTGGTTTAATGTAATAATTTAATGGTATTTACATATTTATAAAAAAAAATATAACTTCAGAAAAACGTTAAACTTTAGAGTACTTTCTAAAAATCAACTCTTGGTCCCTATATACAGACACGAAGCGGCAGGCGTTGAATATAACCATAAATAAATAGGTCACATGTTCATTTTTACCCACTTATATACCCGTGAGCGATTTTACGTCATTAAAAATACAGAAGTCAGAGAAGCGAGTCAGGACTGTATAGTTGAAAATCATCAGTTTCAGCCTATCCTAATGGACAATAGGTGTGACCTAATGTACGCATGATAAGAATGTAGGTAAACAATCTAAGTAAATAGTAGATAATGATTAGATATGTGTCATTATTGATTAGTAATAACAACATTGTTGATAAGTGCTTCCGTTTTCAATGCACATATTTAATATAGGTAGTACATGCTCACATGTTTGTAGCCAACCAAATTATGATACAACAGCATATAAAATTGATTAGAGAGTTATCTTAGTCAATTTAATAGTGCCATTGATGCCGAGCTCTGACTGACCTCACTGCAGACAGATGCACAGACAAATCCAATTACTGTTAACAATATAATAATGACCTACAAATTCTCGGGTGAAATTCCGTTACGCAAACGGATGGGAGTCCGCGAGGGACCTTAATAAGGAAATGCGGCGGCACGTTGACCCGCCTTGCAAAGTCTGGCCCTTTTCTTTACGACCTACTTAGTGTGTATAGCGCGCAGAAATCAACTTGGCACTTGCGAGGATTGCGCTTCCCCTCCGGCTATCTCATGGTTAGACCATCTGCATCGTAGCGAAGTATCTCGTTAACTTCTGCGAGTTTGGAGTTATATACGATGCTCTTTTTTGTCATTTTTGTGGCTAGTAACACTGTACATTGTATATCTTGCAAATTATTAGAAACGTTTGATATTTGTTAAGAAAAAAAACGTAAAATCAATCCTGTAATCGCCGAAGGGATAGGCAGAGGAGTGTAGTACATTCACGTTTCACCAGTTACGTTTAAGTCCCATGGAATAGGTGGGGAGCCTATTGCCATACACCGGGCACAATTCCGGACTCCGAGTCTCAACTATAAATTCTAAATTAGAAAAATTTAATAGCTGTCGACCCGGAATTTGAACCCAGGACCTTACGGTCGGCAGTCGCGCTTGCGACGAGGCAGTCATATATTATTTGTTAATATTCGTATATAACTATTTATGTGAAACCCATTTCTTAGTTTACTAAATGTGAGTTGTGAGTGCAAGATTAATGAGGGACTTGAAAAAGAGGGCAGGTCAAGAGTAACTTTAATAGACGAGCGCGTCAGTCATTAGACTTTGAATAACATAGGAATGGCGAGTTTGCTGAGATTGCCGGTGGAATTTTTTTGTGGTTTGCCTAACAAGAAAGAAAATTGTCGTAAAATAAATCATGAAAATGTATATAATATTAATATTATATTATCTTTTTTTAAATTTGGACGTATATAATGAAAAAAATATAATAAATATGTTAGGACAAATCACGTACAATGATTTTGCGTGACCACACGCTCAATAAATAACACATATATACTCTAACAGATATCCATAAATAAATAAAAGAACAACGTAACTCCACGCTTTTAATCTCCGTAAGGGTGCGAGAGGAGTCTAGTACACTCCCACGTTTCACCGACCGGTTCCATGCACCGGCCAACGCCCACTACTAAAAATTTCGTTATCGCGCTTACAACCACCCGGCCAACGAGGTACCTAAATTTTTTTTTATTAAGCCTTTCGTGAGTATGTATTATCATGATTAAATTATGTAGTATGTCTTTATGTCTCAAGGAGGGTTTTTCGGAACAACCCAACTGATTTCGGACCTACCCGAGTACTTTCTTCACGGGCTCCCGTCGATCGCAGCGGGGTCTATTACAGACTATTAGCGAAACTGATAAAGTGACAGCGGCTTTAAATGTCTTTTACCGGTTTCCGATAGTTAACGGATCGTATCTTACGGTGTATAATCGCTCTTATAGCGAGCAATGCTCCGTGTCATCTTGGATGTGTATTATCTTTTTTATCTGGTAAAATCTTGTTTGTGACGTCCGTCTGAGTCAGCTCTAACAATTACATAGTAAGTCAAAATTACAAAACAGTCATTTAAGTAACATCATGCCCTTAATCCCCGAAAGGTTAAGCAGTGTGTAGTACCTACACCCATGACGTTATATTCTTTCATCTTAGGTAATACAAATTATTCGCAAATTTTGAACCCAACGCTAACGCAAACATAGGTAATATTCACGATGGTCATCCTCATCAGATCTTTTGTCATTTAACGTATAGTTTAGCAACACGGCTCGCCCCTTGGAGTGAGGAGGTAAAGCCAATGGCTATTGCGCTGTCCCAATGCGATATGCATACTTTACGCGGTACGAACTTTATGGAACTCTAAAGTGTGTAAGTTTCCTCACGGTATGTTTTATCACCGTTACAAGTAACATTTTATCTATAACCATATTTTAAATGAAGAGATATAAATAAATAAAACTAAATAACGCAAATGGATATATAATGTCTACATAGTTGTTCTGAGTTATACTAATCAATAAAATACGTATACCTCTAAGTCTATATGTATTTAAATACGTACATATATTAATCTGAGACAACTTATCGTAGCCAAAGGTCAGATTCCTGTAGGTACTCTACATTGTCATCACTTGTCATTAACTGTATTAAAGTGGAATAATGAAAGGGTAGAGAATTATTAGGTATATATATATACATAATTTGAACATTGCAATGAAAGAGGAAACAAAATTAGAAATAGAAAATCTTCATTTGCTTAGTTAATTAATAAAAAAATATTACATAATATACTGTTCAATTAATACAATTTCAATATTTTAGTAAAAAACAGTAAATATAACTTTTATGCAATATAACAGTAACTGCGTTTAAAAATATTATATTATAATATATTTAATTAATTAACAAAAATAGGTTTTTATTTAACAATGTTTTAAAATAAAATACAACTCCATTTTATTATTCCATGTACAGACACGCACATAATTGTTACAACGTATATAATGGTATATGTTTATTATTGTGTAATCGAATGTACAATTAACCCAGTGATGTAGAATCGATGTGGCGGCGTAGGCTGGCTGTTTATTTACTTGTTCATCCACAAAGGAATTCTCAATGTAATGAACTGTAAGCATTAATTACTAATTTAATTAATTGTGAGCTATAATAATTATTAATTCAATTATTTTAAGGGAATCTACCTAGTGACGGGAAGTATGTATGATTATTATTATTATAGTTAATTGCTTTATATCTGGGTAAGTGGAGGTTAACGATTGATTTTAACCAGGATAGCTTAGTCGTAAACTTTTAATAGCTAACTCCAGATGTTTTCAGATCAAATCCTGGGACACACTTGATTTTACATCGTTATGTGCATTAAGAACTCATCAAAATATTTTTAAGGCTTACCAAGTCGTTCTTGTGATTCTCGTCGTACTCTCATTACAAGGATATAATTTATTTATTTATTTATTCCTTTTGTAACACCTTATGCTAAGGGATACAAGGGCGTACTTAATGCCTAGTGGCATTCTCTTCCAGTCAACCCTGGGTGATGGAG
>DWME01005184.1:0-15263 GCA_018244795.1 Parelbella ahira ahira | reverse complement strand
TTCGTTTCATACCTTCTATCTGCGTCAAGTGGATTAGGCTGTTGCGGAATTAAACGGGGATAAGCTTTCGTGTGCGAACTTTTATTTAATAGTATCCATAAGCAAGTATAGTTTGTGATATCGTAGTTGTCATTAATGCACAATTAACATAAAAAAAATCTGGTTATTTAGTTTGGTATGAGAGGAGTTCCTGTATAATTTGCTATTTAGGCGAGAAGTTAAGAAACCATAAATTTTATCAAATTTTCATGAATATTTCGTATGTTTTTAACCAGAAATTGTACATTTAAACATGAACATGATATTCATTACATCATTTTGGAGGTCAGTTGTTCTTTCTGTAGTAGAAAATACTACTTTTTCTACTTTACGGTTTGACACCTTGTAAAGCAGAACCAATACATAGAACGTGGGGCCCCCGATCTCCGCACTACGAGTGTTATTACGCACATTGCTGTAACCAATTGATGAACTTGAACTCTCACACAATACTTTCTGTAATAGTTTCGAAACTAAACAATATCTATTTCGGTCGCAAAGTCTGGTCTAGGCAGCATACTACCAGAATAAGAAAAGTGGGCTAGGGTTACGGACTCTCCGCCAAATATCGGCCACTAAATCTTCGACAGCGTCCAATGCACCGTTTCAATTTACCAGCGGGGGTAATAAAACACTGGGAGTGTACCACCAGTACTCTCAAGTTAATTTTAATGGTACAAAATTGCGCCAAGTAGGAAAGGACACTCACCTGGGCAACTTTGTTGATTATAATCATCATCATCGACATTAATAACCCTTTTAACATTCCGGGTCTTAGATACGGGTTTACTCTCCAAACGAGAAGGATTAAGACCACAGACGTCATATTGACCAAGTATGGCGGCTGTATGACAAGACGGCACTCTGTCTTTTGTATACTTCACGCACCTTAGACGATCCTATACAGAACTCTAAGCTATGTAGATTTCGTCCAAATACTTTCCTCGAATCCTAATCAATGGCAACCAAATATTAAATTACTGAAAGTAAGCCCATATAAATCAAACCAAGATGAGCATATCGATATATGTAAAAAAAAAAAAACTTGTCGGTGTTTGTGACGAAAAGAATAACATAAGATTTGAAGGGCTTCGGGATGCTTCGCCAAACACCGTCCACTAAATTATATCGGCAACAATGGCCGACAAGCCGTTTCAATTTACGAGTGCGGACGCCATAACACCGGCACGTGATAGTGTGAAGCGAATAAGCGCTTCTGTATAACCATTTATACTGTGACGATAATAGAATGTATTACGTAACATATAGCGGCTATCGAGAATTCGCTTGTTACAAATATTTCTATTACCCGCTATCTCTACGTCGTTGTTATAAAATTGGGATATTTTGTGGTTTATAATACAATATTTGTTGCTTATATTGGCAACTAACTATATCTACTGTTGACATAACTTTTTAATTATTTAACGATTTTTGCCAAGGAATGTCACCTTCAAGTACAATATTGATAAAATTATTTTTTTTTGTTTTGGGAAGTCCCTATTCTTACAAGTTTCATATTTTTAATATTTAGCTATTAAATGAAACAGATTGTAGTTACTTTGATTTTTGCGGTTGAATCCATAGTATAAACAATTAGGTAAGACAAGGGTTACGGAACGACCACAGTCCATGAAATATTTTGAGTAAGCTAATTGTCCCGTCGAGTCAGATGCCTTAGAATTTTATTATGAGACATTCCGAAACAAGTTAGTAATAATTCTGAAATATTGTCAACGATTTTCTTTGCGAGTATATCGATACTTGATACGCTGAAAAGATTCGGTATGAGAATGTGTTGTAATTTTTTTTTACTACGTACCTATATAACAGTAACACTTCAGTTGTTACAACCATTGTCTATGTAGAAAAGATGTATTCAATTATTTATTCGCTCGCTTCATCCTTCGTTCATTTAGTTGTTGATTCGTTCAGACATCATTTATTATATTAACAATTAATAATCAGTCATAATAGTAGTAACATAATATACTTAAATTACTATGATCATTTGATAATTAATGGTTACGATTCAAAGGGCCAACTAGTTATATATATTATCCGATGATAAAATTTTTTCTTTATGCATTTTTTAATAGCACAATAATTGTGCCACAATGCTTCAGAAGTATGATCATAATACATACATAAATATTTTAGTGACAACTTGAACTACTGTTATAAGAGACGCGAAATAAACAAGCATAAATATAAAACCAAAAAAAAAACCAAAAAATTACCAATCTTACGACATACATTTTATATAAGATTATAATTTAAATACTCATCGTCGAAACTTATTCATTGAAAGTAACTCTTGCATAATACGTAAACTTACCATAATAAATAGAGCTTAACATTAATCTGGGTGCGTAGTTAATTGCAGTCCGCTCACTCAAGTCGATATTTGCACCCCATGCAAGGTGCAATAAGCGGCAATTTAAGACGCAATGCAGGGGTGTGTGTGGCCATAACTCCCGAATAGTTGGGGCTCATAATTCTTCAATAGCCCCAAATTGCATTTTAGCACCGAGGGATATTTGTATACGCGCTGCCTATTGCCATAGATTGAGTCGTTATAAAGAGAGATTACGAAATTGTAACTTTTATTACATTTTCCGTATTATCATTCTGTAGAACAGTCATAAAAAAATGAGAGTGAAGAAGTGAGATGGATGAAATGAGCGAACTACATATTTGACAACTCCTTGATCTAGGATTAGATGTGGCACTTCAACGTAGTAGACTGTTTCATTAAACACAATATAAGAGTATGTACATACATGATATCAAAAATGATTTATTAAGATAACGAGACTGTATTATCACCAATATTTAGTTGCAATTATTAATTGTTTTAATTACGACTATCTCATTAACCGACTTCAACTGATTTATTAATTGACATCTGTTATCAACTACGTTATTCTTTTAGTTATGATCATACAATGATCTCATAATTAAATTACACTTAGATATATGCCGTCATTATGATAGTCAATTGTTACGGAAAAGCTCGACTAGTTTTGGATCTATGCAAGGTCTTCTTGTAGATCTTCTTATACGAGAGGCGTTCAAGAAGAAAGACCTCGCGTAAATCCTTGAGTTATTTAAAAACCAGACGTGAGTTAAGCCGATAAATTGATTTATTTACCTACATAATGGATAAGTAAATAATTTAATTCACTTAGATAATAAGGAACGATTGCAATCTCACAGGATTAGATTTCTTTATCTGGATTCAATAGTATTAGGAAATAAATGTAAAGTTGTGTGCAACGTCTCTGCGAGCCTACTCTATGCCGCAGTGTCATAGGCCGAGAGCCGGCCTGTGAAAACAGGCAGATGTTGTTAACACAATTTGGATAATCGTTTGTGTAAATAAATAGCCTTCGAAACTCAATTAGATCGCAACTATCGGGCAAGGGGCACGGCTGTGGGAAGCCAAGTTGTTGCGACCATCTGTTGTTATTTACGCTCACAATTCCAACATCAAGCCTCGTGCGTTTGACACTTGAAATATTATTGAGTGTAAGCACTTCGCTGTGTGAATTGTCAAGCTAATTTGTAATTATATTCTTGTATGCACTATGTGTGTGTATATATTCTTGAGAAAGAGACCCGTGTCCAGCAGTATGGTGTGTAAACGGCTTGAAACAATACGACTATATACGAAATATATATATCATCTTTTATGTATGATAGCTCCTTAAATACATTTATATTGTAATTCTGACTAATGGGTGGTTAGAAGTTTTCGAAACCGGTGGGCATATCCGAGTATGAAGAGAGAAGTGAACATGGAAGCAGCACTACAGGTCTGCAAGGATAGCGATATCTGACACTCCGTGCCTATGACGCAAGAAACCTGGCGTGAAGACAGGTTGGCATATATGTACTAAAAAGGAACAAAGAGATTTTGCGTGTGAAAAAGATGCGTTAATATGGACTTTCTTAGGATGTTCTTTGTCCACGGTCTCAGTAAGTATATTCCAAAATTGTGTTAGAGCACTAACATTCAAAAAAAGAGGTCTTTATGAATACATTTAAAATATTCTTGGGGTTTAACTTAATGTGTCTGTCGTCCACGTAGGTACTTTCCCTAAGCTCTTTCAACGTGTAGTTTTTTTTTATTTTCGTACATAATATCCACATAAGCCATCTGATCGCCAACCACGTAGTAAACCAGACAGTTCTAAAACTACATTATTACATATAATAACGCACTTAAATAAATATTTATGTTTATATACAGGTATACGTTACTTTATATTCTTTAGCACCCAGTTTCGGAACAAATACTCGTGTTCATCACACAATTATTTGTCCTAAATGAGAATCGAAGTCATGACTCCCGGTTTAGTGGTTAAATTCATTAACCACTTAATTAATTCATTAACCAGTAGACAAGGAGCATCGAGTGGGAAATTTGTTTATCTCTACAGTTCTGTCGTCCTTCTTCCACATCCGGTACTCTCTACATTAATGTACACCAATATTCTTGCTCTGAAATACTGGCGTGATGTTATGTTAATGTAAGTGCAGTTAGTAACATAATATGCGTAGTATTTGTTTAATTTTTTGTTTAACTCGACAGCCTAAATAGGTTTCCCTTCAAAATTACGTATAGGTTACATTTACGCAATGCTCCTGTTACGAGTTTCTGTTCAGCGCGAAGTTCAGGATATCGTGTCGTAAATTATACGCAGGAAAAGAACGTGTTCAAACGACAACCAATATCTACAGCTAGTTACATTTCTTCAATTTCAATGAATCCAAAACCTGTCACACAATGTGCCATTCCACTTAATAACGTTCGCGAGAGTCGCACTGAGGAGTGGAGTTTCATTCATTTTTTTCGAAGAGCAATCTATTAAGGGTGCGATAAACGCGGGCTGCGTTAAAATAAATTGATTTTATTCAAATTTCTATTAAGGCACCGCTCTCTCTGTGTTTCTTGGAATTGCTACGGGCCCAGCTTTGTTACATGTGAACTACGAATGTACGGACTGGATATGGTACTTTGATACACAATTTTTTTTAACATCTGATATTTTTCTTCAATCTTTTCTAAGTTGCTATAGGGGTCTATTTCTATAAGCACCATGATATACCATAGGTAACATATATACACTTACAATGTATAATATATTTATGAGCCCAAATTGAGAATCTACATTACCTAATTGATAGTTTTTGAATTAATTAGCGTTGCGTTGGATACTGAAAGGTATTAAGATAGAGAGCAGAGCTTCTAACTGATACAGGATCCGATCTTCGTAGCTCCGATCATTGAGCGAAGTTTCCACTCAAAGCTTGTAATTGAAAAGTTTTCTAGCGCGGAGATGTAAAGTGATTTATAAGACAGACGAACATTTCGCTGACGACCTTTTTTTATCCCGAAATCTCGTTACAATGGCACTGTAATCTAAAACTCTATCACACCACTCTACATTAATTATATTGGATTTATAGAGTTCGTATTATTCAACTTTATCGAATACTAGTTTCCAGCACCCTTTAAGCGTAAAAACATGACCAAAATCCACATGTTACTGATTTATAACGTACCAAAACCATCCGGCTACGCTGCTCATGTAGGAATTCATTTTAGAAGGTAGAGTCCCCCGAAAATGAATTTTTACGAAATAATTATTGCACTCTACTTATAGTATGTTCCCTTCTTCGGATTGCTACTTTATAGAATATAGAGTATAATCATCTTACCATAACTAGCAGGCAGCGATCACGGTAGGTCTAACAGTCTTGCAGCACAAATGAAGCCTTCATAAACATATATTCGAAATAATGTGGATTAAACGTGTTGACTACGCATAATACATTTAGAAGAAAGTTGAATTTAAATTACTTATGTATGAATATAACTCTTCATTTGAAACTTTAGCTATAATTCAGGTTTATCTACTTTATTAAAATAATTAACAGTCAAAATCTAATTCTCACTTAATGGACTGTTTAATTAAGGCCATTTGTTTTCGTTGCTTTCAAATAAGCATATTTCATAATAAATTAACGTTTTATCATGTCATATTATCGCATCGGATGCATGAAATAAATTATCAATATATGTTTTGGTGTAATCGGAATTGAAAAATATACCAATTATATATTACATTTTATATTCACACGTAGGTAGGTCGTTTTTATATCCATTTCCAGATCTATATATTGTTAGGTTAAGTGATGGTATTGTTTAGTATTGCTGTATCGATAAGACTGTATTGATGGTATGGTGAATAGAACAAAAGACATATCGTAGTAATTCCTAAATCCATAGCAATGCATAGCAAAGGGTCTACGACCAATCGCAGATTTAATTCAAATTGATTTTTCAAATTATTTTAAATTGAACATACATATGTAACAAAGAAGGGAACGAAAAGCCTGATGTTTTAGTTTGCAATTAATTAAACTAAAATATCAATATAAAAATTATTAAAAAAAGGCTTGACGTTAATTTGCAACCAATTTAGAATAAACCTCGGTTTTAGTTCTCTATTTATACAAGGAACTAAAACAGAAGACAAAAATCTAACATGTTGGTATCTCTTCGATATTCCGTGTTTTGTACTCTATATTTATTCACTGTGGTAGTTAAATGGCTATAAAAGAAGCCTTTTGTGTTTGCTACATAGATTTTTTACCATCATCACGATTGTCATCATTCCATGTTCGTCCACTGCTGGACAAAGCTTTTTCAACCGCACGACTGACTCTGAGATTTATCTTTGTATCCAACCAATAGCGTACATCAGATTATGCATATAAAAGGTTATTCTGTATTATATGGCGCGTGTACACAATACAATCTGTTTATTATTTCACAACTACCCCCCAAATGAATTAAAGTTCGGCGACGCTCTTAACGACTAGTGTTTTAAAAAGATAACAACTTTATCTTAATTGAACGACAGCTGGAAACTTATCCAATTTCTTATACTTTCCAAGTACTTGTTGCTTTTCACGGCGGGTCTTTGTAAATCCATGTTGGCTATATTCATGTTTTTAGTTATGTGAAACGTATTGTGGTTACGTCTTGTAAATAAAAAATGAAACGATGAATGTGGAAAAAGCACGTTAGGTCTGTTAATATAGACATATTTAGCACTCGCTCGTAAGGTACCTGGCGTGACGTTATAATAATAAGTTTATTAAAATCAGTGTGGTATCTGTTTATCGCTTTCTCTGTAACCCACAATATTACGTGCATACCATCATTTTGTTATACATATAAATTGTCAACGATTACTCTTTGGAAATAAAGATTGAATCGTGTGCATGTGTGAAGGACGCACACGTAAGGACGTGTTCGACCCTGTTATTGTTTATAATCTAGCTGCTGACAGTTATGTGTTCATAGCTTGAATTATATTTTATATCATTAGCATAATCATCGGCCTATTTTAAATCATCGCTGGATATAGGCCTCCCCCAATGACACCGGCTATTATGACATTTTTCAAATTACTTCTGAGCTCGTTTACATAGGTCTACGACAGAAGTAGTTTTTTTCGATGCTTACAATACGAAGTGCTTGATAAACTATGTATTGTTTAGTCCTTTCGCCACCTTTTAGAAGAGAACCCTGTCTTAACTTATATGTTTGTAAGTATACGTATAAAAAATCCTAGTACAATTTTCCCAACTAATATGTTTGTATGTATAACTCTTAGTACAATTTTTGTGCTTTGTTATAGATTTTTGGGCTTGAATTATAATTATTTAGGTCCACATACGATATTCAGACACATATTACGAGATAACTCAGGCGATTTAGAAGTATATAAGAAACTGCCAAAAACGCACATTACATTTGAAAGTGTTGGTCAACGTAACGCAACGTTTGCTTTTTTACGGCGCCGCGCCGTCGTGTTAGCGATGATTTATTGTTGCGACGCGGCGGTAATGCGTTTGTTGGGATCCATCATCTTGCTGTAGGGTGACTGTATTCATATCGTCAGACGGGACACGAGCATTCCTATATCATTAACAGCAGAGATGACACTGGTTGAATGCAAACAGCATTTCTTAGATAGATAGGTAAGAATTGCTTACACTATGATGTGAAAAGTATTACAATACACATAGCCAATAGACATTTTCGCTGAAAAGCGATTTCTTCCAGACAATGCATTAGAAAAGCCACAGAAGATATTCTTAGAGAAGAGTGAAGATGGGATTTGTGAAGTTATGCAATGAAGCGGCTAAAGCGGCCGTACTGATTAATTGTCATTTCATCACAATATTTGATTACTCTATTAATTGATAGGCACCATAAATGCAAAACTAAATGTCTGTCTGTTTGTTACGTTGCGATCTCTAAATTGCTGCGCGAACTTTCTTCTAATATTAGTGTAAGTAAATAATATTCTATTAAAATAACCCTTAAAGTCCGGGGACAAATGATCAATGATTTTATGCGACTTAAACGAAAACCGTAACAACGCAATTCCTTTGTCCACACTTGACTCTATTATAATTAATATAAATAATCTACATGTTTAAGATATTTAGAAATAATTTAACATGTATTAGCTTAAGTTACGTACGGTTTTTTGATGGCACCACTAATTTCGAACTAATTCGAGGTCCTTCTTCATGAACTCCCGCCGAATGCAGTGAGTTCGCGACGGAAAATGACCGTCTGAATAAGTTCAGTTACATATTATATATAATCATGTATATACATACTTAGGAGACATTTAGTAGTAAAATATTTAGAAATTGTTCATTTATCAGCTGTCTGGTTACCATAGTACAGGGTCTAGTTAGAGTATAAATATGTGTGTATGGGTTGTTCCAACATAAATATTATTTCTCAATGTCCACAGTGGGTAGCCGTATGACCTAGATTTCGTCAAGTTAACGACAGGAACGCGGAGAAACATCAACTTCTCCATCAAAGCTTTTCAGGACGGGCGTGACCTTCAGAAATAAAAAAATGACTTAAAAGAGAGAGGAGAAAAAGATAACACTAGAAGTAGAGTTGATAAAATCAAATAAGTCTGAATGTTACTAAAATAATGTATACATACTATCCATCAACATTGTCATCGTTTCGTCAGCCTCTTCCGCTCTACTGCTGGACATAGGTCTTTCCGAGGGTGTGCCGTTGTACATCAGGATGTGTGATGGGCGATGATCTTAAAAATAATATACCTAATGAA
Organism: Parelbella ahira ahira; assembly: GCA_018244795.1. Taxonomy (NCBI): domain Eukaryota; kingdom Metazoa; phylum Arthropoda; class Insecta; order Lepidoptera; family Hesperiidae; genus Parelbella; species Parelbella ahira. Next base: position 6,036 of record DWME01005184.1, on the reverse strand, counting down.
ATAATATTGTTCCGTTCAAGGACTCCTCGGTCACGGTCACCCTTACCCTAAGCCGTTAATTAATATTAATGACATCGGCATTATGATGATTTATAGCAACGCGTACTGATTAGGATACAATAAAAATAATAATAACAAATATCATGCTGTTTGTACAATATTGTTGATGTGTAACACCTTTCTTCTCGCTCTCCCGCGATGAGTGATTTCGTGAAAAGGGACGGAAGTGTGTTACGGGAAGTCGTTGAAGCACGCGCTATTTGATCAATGATAGGGGGCGGTGGTAGAGATGGTCATCAGATGGTAGCAACATATTTCGAGAAGTTGCTGCAGTTGCTACAGAGAAGGAGAACGCACCAGCGGTGCACTCAACCTACAATGTTGTGTATAAATGCTGTTACGTAAGGTAATTTATATGTGTAAACTATTTTAATAAATGTCGTAATAATTGTTTTAATAAATGTTTTATTAATTTTAATAATTGTTTACTGGTTATAATATATTTCTAAAAAAGGGCAGATCATTCATATGAACCTCAACGATTTTTTAAAAGAAGTAATAATAATAATTTTAGTGTTGCTACCAAGGTGAGATATCAGATGTAACATATCATACGCGACTACTGTGAGGCTCGCTTGTTTTTAAATGTAGTATGCCAATATCGCCAATGAGTGATATTGTCAATTGGCTGATACTTCTCAAGGAGTTTTGCAACTACTATCGAATAGAATTGTACAAACAAGAGTTGATAAGTTCAGTTATAGTTGATAAATTATATGACACCATTAACTATGTAGTGTAATTAGATAGAGTAATTTATTGAAATTAGTTAGATAGAGAAATTAATTAAGATTCAAGTTAATATTACTCGTTTTCCATTAAAGTTGGTAGTCATGTGATACTACTTTTGCCCTCCTCAAAAAAAATCACCCTAGTTACGTACAAACGGCTATCTTTTGAATACCTTCTGAGGTATACCCGGTACACTACGACAGAGTTCTTGCAAGAAGATATAAAAAGAATTCTCCATCAAAGCGGACGACGCATTGGCCATTTCTCGGGTGTTGCCAATGTTCATAGGCAAGTGGCCTACCTGCCTGTTTATTAGACTCCATATTAAACGAAGAATATTTATTGACTTTCTCAGAGACAGCAATGTGCTAAGTAATCGAATATTACATCTGAATTTTTAGGTATTAGCGTATTATCGCGTAGGTCACAGTAGTTTATAAGTTTTAATATTTTCTCATAATAGTAACAGAGTTCAATTTCTAAATGCGAAATTCGAATCCAGATAAGGATCAACTGGCAGCTGCGATTAGAAGGAATTACTAAAACAGTCTGAAATACGGCTCCAATATTTAAAAGGCAAATATAACAAAAGCTGTAGGTACGTTAGGCTTTTTGTTCACCGCTCACGTGTAACTAAAAGAGATATGTCAAAGCGACGTCATAAACGTAACATCACGCCTATATTCCTCGAAGAAGAAAGCAGAGGAGTGCAGAACAGTCCTACGTTTTACTGGTTAGATGTTACATCATCAACTTTTTTATCGTTCCATTTAGAACATGTGTAGGTTTCCTCTCAGAACGAGAAGGATTAAGGTCAGAATTGCTACCCTGGCCAAGTACCAGTTGGCAGGCTTACATATTTGCATACTTCTATACTAATTACTCAATAGGACCAATAGGAATAGGTCAAGAGGTCAATAGGATTTTAAATCGTCATGTTTAAGTAAGCTGGACCGTTGAAGCCTCACAATAGTTTTCTAATACTATCAGTAATAATTTATTAATAACTAATATTAACTATTTAATAATAATTAAAAACCGTAGTGATAATTATTCATAGCTTATCGCTGGCCCTCTATGGTGTGACACATCATTAAATAACGTTTTCGCGTTCTAGTATTATTCATTTTGCTGGATATGAAGAGAATAATAATTTTCTCGAACACGCAAACCAGTACTCCATCTTGTACATGTCGTTTGCGGGAATTAGCGAGAAAATTGTTTTTATTAATGCTTAGGAGATGAAAGAAAAAACGTTACGTTTTCTCTTTATCTGTCTATTGTGTGAGCGTTGCTCTAATGTACCTATTTATAGGTTATATATAGGCTTTTTATGAATGTAGAAGAAACATGGCAGGTGTGTGAGGATAGATATACACATGTATATGGAACCGGGTTACTTTGCCTAGTCCGGAAGGTGAATATAAAAATAATAATATGTTTTAATAGGCTCACCCCTATTCCATTGGGGAACGTAATACGTAACTGGTGAAACGTGGGAGTGTACTGTACTCCTCTGCCTACACCTTCGGGGATTGCAGGCGTGAAATTACGTTAATGTGTGTTAAATAAGTTTCTTTAGACCGATGGGCGAGTCAAGTCTTCGAAATTACGTACGTGTATGAAGAGAGTGATGAAGGTAGGTAGATAAACATATTTGGAACTCGTTGCTCTCTGCTTATCGCTCGAGGACCCTGGCGTAATTTTAGTGTCATTATAAAAATATGTCCATTTCAAACGTCATCAGAGAAACGTTCAGCATTATTTTTACTAAGATTTTTTTACATGGTAACGAACGTTCACATGAGTATCGGTGTTTAATTATTGTATTTCCAAAGTACACAAAACTCTTCGCACAGCGAAACTATAAATGAGATATCGGCTGAAACACAGTTAAAACTAATCAAATCTGCCGGTAAAGGGTGTACATATTTTAACACTAACAATTGTAATAATACATAGGCGTATTTGCATATAGTATAACAACTCTATCCTTCGTCAGCGAAACATAAAGCACAAACTTATTACCGAGTAACATTTCGTTTTGCAACATATCATGACCTTTATTGTGGTGGGATTAAGGATCATATTGGTCATGTAAAAGTTTCTAGGCTGGCAGACGTATGGCAGTTTATTGAATAAAGGATGTTTAGCGTTTGTCACAGTACGTGTTCTCTTGTTAAGCATGACACGGGTCCCTGACGAGGGAATCATTTTGCAAGAGAAAATATTGCGCCTCGTCTGAATCTTTCGTGTTCGTCGTACGATTTGTAATACTTTACATGAATACATTATCACAGTTATACTTATCCAGATTTTCATTTGCGAACTCATTTCTCGCGAACTAAAAAATGTCCAGACTTGAAATTCATTCTCACGCGTCGTCAAATAAAATCGAGTTTTTACGGGTTCATTTAAATGGAAATTCATGAATCTCAAATCCTCTCTTAGTAGAACAATTACATAACTCGTGAGTTCGTTTCCAATTGATTTTGATTTCCACGATGTTCATTGTCGCTGGACAACTTATCGACTTCATAATTTAATCGACCACCCATTCATTTAACGATCCCAATTAATATGCCACGATGGTATACTTACACTAATATCATGATAATTTTGTCATCAATAGCAACCTTTTTATTATTCTACAGTTGGACACGGATTTCTAGACTTCACAAAATATTATGAAGGCCTAGAGATCTTCATAATATTTTGCATGCATTTCACCTGCATACTTCAGCAGGTTATGCAGGTTTCATGACATTTACCTTCACCGTTGCACCGAATGATATTGTAAATAGGTATTAAAACCAGGAGCTCGGGAGTGGGAGCCTGAATTCGAAGGCCACTAGGCTCTCTCCGTATTTCTTTATGAAATATTCTTGATGTTCGTTTATGAAATTACTAAGATGATATTCGACTCAAAGAGTTATGATATTTAATTCACAGAGTAGTAAAATTTTTCACGTTTGCGGTAATTCCAGTAAACTCATATGAAACGACTTTCATAACTTCAGTTTTATGGAGGAAATGTTAATAAAAATGTAGATGACATTACGTATGACGTTTTAAAGCTGGCTAGAAATTAATATGTTATGCTGTAAACGGTCATTAAAGTGAGTTCTGACCTAATTCACGCAGAAAACCATATTTAATTTAAATAAAATCATTCAGAATATTTTTTCAAGCAATAAAGAAGATTCAATTAGAACGAAAATTCTTTATAGCGTAACGCGTGAATGGGGGGAGCTGAAAGGGACGTACCGCGTGTAGGAATAAAATGAAAAATAAATAAAGAAGCTGTTCCCAGTTCCACTTTACTTTCGTGTGATTTATTTATAACTGTAAAGCATAGACATAAGGTCGCTTTTCGCGTAGCCCTTTGTGCGGATAGCGTGTTTAATTTGGTGGAGTTGAACGAAGGAGGGTGAAGTTCTACAAAGGCGAACGTCCATATTCATGCGAGATGAAAAGTTGGTACAATACTAGGCGCGTCATTAGAGCAAGTCGAGAGCGGCTAAGTGGCAAGTTGTCGGACTGCAGAACGAGCGGGTGGACGCGAATAATGCCGATTGTGACCGATTAGTTCCGAAGTTCATTGTAAAACTCTTGAATTAAGATGTCGTATGAAAACTTAGCACAACGTCGGTTGCTTGCTTAAAGAATTTCAAAGAACGAATGCGCCTCGCTTCGGAGTCGGCGACGTTAAGTAATTTTTTTATTATTATGTCGGAACTCCAGATCCTTTACGGGGAAGTAAAACAAATATAGTGAAGTAGTAATGTATTATATTGAATTAAAAAGTTAAAAGAAGAAGTTCAAGAATCCGGAGTAGACGTGAACTAAACAGGTTACAAGTAGTTTAATAATACTTAAATTTGAGAGAATCAATAATGATAAACACATTTTGGGACAGTTCACACATGGTCACCTGTTCGTAAAGAAGCTGCGCTATAGTAACCAGGCAACTTATAGATATGTATAATTTAAATACATACTTATATAGTTAAATTTACAGTGTGGGAAGAAAACACTGGTGCCTCTCCTGGAAATACTTGTTCTAGAAGGGAATCGAACCCACGACCAGCAGTTCAGCTGCATTCATTTGATAAAGTTCAGTAGAATCCATATTTGTTTATATAGACACTTATGTAAATTTGTATATAAAAAGAAATATACAAGTCAGGCAAGAGAAAAAACTGTGGAAAACTCCCACATGTAACATACTTCTTATTTCTATTTTGTCAAAAATCGCTTGATCTTTCATATTACCATTTCATGACATGTCTTCTTCTTTTCATTTGTAATTTTCTTTAAAAGTAACCTTTTGACACATAGTTTCCAATTTATCTTTTCTAAAAATGTTTTCTGTTTCTTCAAACGAATCGCTTGCACGTTCCGTTCGATTTTGTCTTCATAGGAATTTGGTTTCTTTCCCTCGACTCGCACTTACGACCCTAACCTCGTGCCAAGTACCCTCGCTGCCCCACTACTTGAACAGCTACCCTTCTGAGAGATTCAGTAAGATCAAACCGTCTGATGCGATTGGTGAACGGAACTTTAACCAAATGATGATGAATGGTATCGAAACCATATTCATGACGACTTTAAACTGCATAGAACTTTAAACGGTAGAATTTTCTAGAAAGCTTTTGGTAGTCTAGTTTAAAAGTTTAAGCGTGTGTTTATTGTAAATAGAGGTTAAAGGTATTGATTTCAAATTATTTTACAGTATAAAGATCAGGACTATTATCGTCATCACCATCATCAGCCTATCTTAGTCTTCTGGTGGACATTCCTCTGAGAGGACATTCATCATCATCCTTATGATGGTTATGTCGTTTGTCGATCGCGGACCATAGCTTCCCTTCGCTTACGCTGCTATCCATTGAAGACCAGGGGTTTTAGTATTATCTAGATAGGCCGTGCTATTTCGAGATCAGGGGTTCATCCGGGGAGTCTTCTGTTGTATAAAAAAATGCACTACAGGCAGGTGAGATTGTCTTGAGATCCTTTGATGGTGCTTGGAACTGCTTACAGCTTAATTAACAGAAATAACCTAACTCCCTATAAATTCCACAAATAGTCGTCAAGAAAAATCGATATAATTGCAAGAAGAGGCTTTTTTGAAGCTAATACCATGCTAGTTATATGTAGTAATTATGGCAACACTACTCATTGCTACAACCTATACAAAGCGGGTTTTCAATACCTTGGGGCAGTCGGTCCCATAAGAACTAC